>CM035410.1:175938690-176131273 GCA_020310875.1 Ceratopteris richardii
TCTCTCTCTCTCTCTCTCTCTCTCTCTCTCTCTCTCTCTCTCTCTCTCTCTCTCTCTCTCTCTCTCTCTCTCTCTCTCTCTCTCTCTCTCTCTCTCTCTCTCTCTCTCTCTCTCTCTCTCTCTCTCTCTCGCATGAGATAACACAGGGGAGCTGGATTTACATTGCTATTTGCTACTTCCCTCCAGGCGGATCTCGATACGCAGGGCAGGATCTTGGGGGATCGATCCGAGACAGAGACTCACCATCCACAGCACTTTCAGATAAGATACTACATTACAGCACACTAGGTGAAGTCTTCCTTATGGGGGACTTCAATGGCCGCACTCAGTCACATCAGTGCGAGGCATACGATATGGATCACCCACATCTCATGAGGGCCAGAGACCCGGATGAGATGAGCACCAGTAGAGTATCGGCAGATATGGGTCAGGACACCACAGGGTATGGCAGACATCTACTTAAGCTAGGCAGCCGACATCAGCTCGTTATATATAACGGGATGAATCGTTGGCCAGGTTCGGGCGAACTTACCTGCTTCCCACACGGGGGAGGTGAGAGCACAGTCGACTATATTTTGGGTACCACCTCTAGAGCTTTACTCATCCCTTCACTTAGTATTGGACGACGCCCACTCGGTGCTGACCATACATTTATCACATTCACACTCTCATCTCCTATTCCATTAGACCCTCCCTCACCCACTGAGACACACACCACGATACACTTCACACACGAGCTCTCACACGTTTATGCACACCATTTACACACCCGCCTACTCTACCTCGATCCACTCTCACCCTTGGACACACTTACTTCACAGTTCACCACCATCCTACAGGACTAAGCTCTCTGCAGCTTCCCACACCACACACATATACACCCTCCACGCACAGGTTCCATGCCCTAGAACCGCTGGCATGATGCAGATTGCTGTCAGCTACGGAAGCAACTACGGATTTTAGAGCATAGAGAGGATATTACACACACACAGGCACAGCGTCGCATTCAGAGCGTTACTCGCCGCAAACGGCGAGATTGGGAGGAGAGACAGTACTGGGATATTTATCATTTGCTCATGAGTCGAGACAGTGTAGTGGCATGGCGACATTTGAGAGAGAGGAGGCAACAGACACCCATCCGAGACCCGAGTACTTGGCATAGCTATGCACAGAGCCTATATGAGATCCCAGACAAGCCCCCCATTCCTAGACCACAGAGCTCACGTCCTACTACCTCTGACTTCTTCACACCCACTATGGTGGGACGCGCTATTGCCCATCTTCAGCATGGCAGGGCCCATGACCATTTCGGTTTACAAGCAGAGCACATCATCTACGGAGGCACGACCCTTGCACCGCTCATTGCCCACCTCTTCAACCGTGCATTGGTTGAAGGGTTCCCTGACTCATGGATTGAGCACACCATAGTGCCCATTCATAAGTCAGGAGATACTATGGATCCAGCTACATACCGAACGATCATGATTGGCCCTATATTGGCCAAGTTATATGGGGCGGTACTGGAGACAAAGTTGAGTACTCTCGCTGAGAGGAAGGGTATCAGGGCTCCTGGACAAGCAGGCTTCAGACGTGATTACTCTACCATTGACCACATCTTCACTCTGAGATGCCTGATCGACCAGGCAAAGGTGAGGAAGAGGAGATTATATTGTTGCTTTGTGGACTTCCGCAAAGCATTTGACACAGTTCCCAGGGAACGACTCTTCAAACGACTACTTGACATCGGAGTCCTAGAGGAGATGATATGGGGGATCTACGTGTTATACGAGAGAGTATCTGGTAGAGTCAGATGTCCCGGGGGCTTATCTCATCCACTTGCTAGCACTATCGGGGTGAAGCAAGGATGCCCTCTTTCACCCACCCTCTTTGGTCTCTACGTTGATGAGATAGTGGACTACATACAACAGCAGGGGGGTGATGGCATTGAGGTATGCGGGTCCATTGTCCATATTCTTTTATACGCTGATGATATTGTACTGGTTTCAGAGTCTGCAGAAGGTCTACAGCATCATCTACATGGCCTAGATGACTTTTGCAGATACAGAGGGTTATCTGTGAACCTTGGTAAAACCAAGGTCATGATCTTTCATACATCAGCACACGTACGCAGACATAGTTTGTTCACAGCAGCGGGTGGACCGATTGAAGTGGTCGGATCATATGTTTACTTGGGAGTGACATTTACAATAGCATCAAGGGTCTTCTCTTTGTCTCAGGCAGCCCGTGACCGCATCACACGTGGGTATGCAGCACTAGCTTTGATGGAGAGACTGCCACCACGCATATTTTCAGGAGCCCCGCACAAAGGGGTGGTCATATCTACCCCACCACCTTCAAGTCGTCATTGGGCAGCTCCGAGTTTCATCACATCAGCTCGAGATTGAGAGGGGTCGGTCCAGGCGAGTCCCCCGAGAGGAGAGGTGGTGTCTGGTATGCGAGACAGAGATAGAGAGTGAGGAGCATTTTGTTATCAGATGCCAAGCATACTTAGACCTACGAGCATAGTTCCAGATAGAGGAGTCACTCCAGTTGGGCATCACTATGGGAGACCAGTGACGCTTAGGACGCTTCCTCACAGCAACATATGAGAGGCGAGAGCGGTCACTACAGCCCACACACCAGCCACGGGTGAGTACCCATCAGACCATTACCCAGTTCTTTCAACGAGCTGAGCTACATGAGAGAGGTTCATCTATAGGGCTCACTCTCCACCAGGCAGAAGCACAGAGAGCACGGCGCCGACCACGCATGGGCGGATATCGTCGACCACGACTATAAGGAGGATATCTCACACATCAGGACAGCCTACGACCACATGATGGAGCATAGGCGTACCACCACCCCCTGGGATTTCTTCCTTCAATAGGCACTCAGACCACCACCGATGTACCACATACTACACCCACCTCCACCCATCGCCAGTAGCTAGGGTGTTTTACTCACATTTTGGATCCCCCATGTATTAGGTGGCCACTATCTGCAGAGCCAGAGCCACATCTCCCTAGCCTTTTTCAGCCTTATATAGCTTTGTGTAGCGATATACTTTTTCATTTCATTTCATCTTCTACACAGGGTTACTACACCTGTACATGGTTTTTGTCTCATAGGCCAAGTTTGGCCTCCAGAAGACGTTAATATGACTTTCTCTCTCTCTCTCTCTCTCTCTCTCTCTCTCTCTCTCTCTCTCTCTCTCTCTCTCTCTCTCTCTCCTCTCTCTCTCTCTCTCTCTCTCTCTCATCTCTCTCTCTCTCTCTCTCCTCTCTCTCTCTCTCTCTCTCTCTCTCTCTCTCTCTCTCTCTCTCTCTCTCTCCTCTCTCTCTCTCTCTCTCTCTCTCTCTCTCTCTCTCTCTCTCTCTCTCTCTCTCTCTCTCTCTCTCTCTCTCTCTCTCTCTCTCTCTCTCTCTCCCCCCCTCCCTCCCTCCCCCCCCCCTCCCCCTCCCTCCCCCTTCCCCCCCCTTCCCCCCCCCTCCCCTCCCCCCCCCTTCTCTCTCTCTCTCTCTCTCTCTCTCTCTCTCTCTCTCTCTCTCTCCTCTCTCTCTCTCTCTCTCTCTCTCTCTCTCTCTCTCTCTCTCTCTCTCTCTCTCTCTCTCTCTCTCCTCTCTCTCTCTCTCTCTCTCTCTCTCTCTCTCTCGTCTCTCTCTCTCTCTCTCTCTCTCTCTCTCTCTCTCTCTCTCTCTCTCTCTCTCTCTCTCTCTGACACTTTGGTTACGCCAGCGCTCATGTATGGGGCAGCCATATGGGGACCAGGATTAGCTACATCAGTATGGACAGCATTAGAGAGGCCACAGATCCTCATGATTGCCAGACTGATCCGCAGTAAGCCTTCAGTACCACATGATATCATTAGAGCAGAGCTCGCTGCACCACCGATGCTAGTTGAGGCACTATTCCAGACAGTATGCCTATTACACAGACTTCGGAGCATGGATACAAAGCGTATTGCTTATCGTGCTTTCGAGGCATCACGTGATATGGCATTAGCAGGCGACACCTCCTCATGGTATGCACAAACACGAGACTGGCTTGCCCACCATGGCTTTGACATAGACAGGCTACCACCACTACAGTACGACTCTCATGCACCCACCTACTCGCTCTCTCATCAAGAGAGGAATAGGATCATTCGTCAGGAGATATGGCATACATACATACAGAGGACATGGGTGAGCCCTAGGGGTACATTGCCACCGAAAATGCTCTACTACCGCGAGCATTTTCTACATATATCAGACACGGGCTTCATCGAGATTCCGAGATACATGCAGACCTACCTTCCCCACCACCTACGAGTCGTCATTGGGCAGCTCCGGGTTTCATCACATCAGCTCGAGATTGAGAGGGGTCGGTCCAGGGGAGTCCCCCGTGAGGAGAGGTGGTGCCCACTATGCCAGACAGAGGTAGAGAGTGAGGAGCATTTTGTTATCAGTTGTCCAGCATACTTAGACCTACGAGCACAGTTCCAGATCGAGGAGTCATTCCAGCTGTGCATGACTATGGGAGACCAGAGACGCTTTGGATGCTTTCTCACAGCAGCATACGAGAGGCGAGAGCGGTCACTACAGCACATACATCAGCCACGGGTGAGTACCCAGCAGACCATTACCCAGTTCTTTCAGCGAGTTGAGCTACATCAGAGAGGTCCATCTATAGGGCTCACGCTCCACCAGGCAGCAGCACAGAGAGCACGGCGCCGACCACGCATGGGCGGATATCGTCGACCACGATTATATCATGAGGATGTCTCACGCATCAGGATTGCCTACGACCACATGATGGAGCATAGGCGTACCACCACCCCCTGGGTTGTCTTCCTTCAGAAGGCACTCAGACCACCACCGATGTACCACATACTACACCCACCTCCACCCATCACTTGTCGCTAGGGCGTTTTACTCACATTTTGGATCCCCCCATGTATTAGGTGGCCACTATCTGCAGAGTCAGAGCCACGTCTCCCCAGCCTTTTCCAGCCCTATATAGCTTTGTGTAGCGATATACCTTTTATTTCATTTTATCTTCTACACAGGGTTACTACACTTGTACATGGTTTTTGTCTCATAGGCCAAGTTTGGCCTCCAGAAGACGTTAATATGACTTTCTTTCTTTCTTTCTTTCTCTCTCTCTCTCTCTCTCTCTCTCTCTCTCTCTCTCTCTCTCTCTCTCTCTCTCTCTCTCTCTCTCTCTCTCTCTCTCTCTCTCTCTCTCTCTCTCTCTCTCTCTCTCTCTCTCTCTCTCTCTCTCTCTCTCTCTCTCTCTCTCTCTCTCTCTCTCTCTCTCTCTCTCTCTCTCTCTCTCTCTCTCTCTCTCTCTCTCTCTCTCCCCCCCTCCCCCCCCCTCTCTCTCTCTCTGTCTCTCCCCCTCTCTCTCTCTCTCTCTCTCTCTCTCTCTCTCTCTCTCTCTCTCTCTCTCTCTCTCTCTCTCTCTCTCTCTCTCTCTCTCTCTCTCTCTCTCTCTCTCTCTCTCTCTCTCTCTCTCTCTCTCTCTCTCTCTCTCTCTCTCTCTCTCTCTCTCTCTCTCTCTCTCTCTCTCTCTCTCTCTCTCTCTCTCTCTCTCTCTCTCTCTCTCTCTCTCTCTCCCTCTCTCTCTCTCTCTCTCCCTCTCTCCCTCTCTCCCTCATAGGCATGATAGAGCTTGGTACTCATAGGCCAAAACTTGGTTCGCAACACATGGGCTAAATATGGAGCATCTACCACCTTTTCAGTAGGACCCAGACTCACCTTAATGTCAACTCTCCCGCAGCGAGAGGAATTCAGTACTGAGAAAACATTTATGGAGGCTCTTCATCATAAGAGTATGGAGATAAGCCAGTTTAGAGCGGAGGGTGTCAAAATATAGAGACCAATTTCTCACTATTTCGTAAGATGGGTTCATATAGAGACCACACTACATGGACAACCATATGCCACACAGTTCACGATTAACGATTGGCAAGCTCCAGGTGGCATCACACATATTGGAGATCGAGGATGAGAGAGACAGTGGGATCCCCATGGCAGAGCAAAACTACAGACTATGTAGAGAGGAAGTAGAGCGACGTAAGTATTTCGTATATCGATGCAGAGCATACGCTCAAATTAGAGACAGACATGAGACACTCTTTAGAGGACAGCCCACCCTATGAGAGATTAAAGACTCACAAGATCAGAGACGGCTAGGGCGTTTCCTAACACAGATCTGAGATACGATGCACTTTTACTACTGACATACATAGCTTCACAGATGGAGAGGAGACAGCTTCAGCTCATTGAATTTTTCCAGAGGACCACATCTCCCACCCGATTCCTAGTGAGGAGTGACACCACATACGGCCAAGGTGAGTCTAGCTAGACGACGACCACGAGTCACAGGGTTCAGAGCAACTCGAGCCCGACATCGCCAAGCGACCGAGGAGCAAGTAGCCCATATGCGAGCAGATCCTATAGCTTTCATATAGCAAACACTAGCATCGGTCCCACCTATGTACCATATCCTCCACCCCACCATTGCCACTAGATGTAGCTAGTAGATGGATGCATTCTCATGTTTTGTACTACCCTCAAAATATAGACATGCATATACCCCTTAAGATAGGGCTCCATCACCCCTAGTATTTCACCACTCGTGTTTGAGATTAGATTGTATCAGCTTTTAATGCTCTTGTTTTATCTTTCTGACAGTCGGATGACATCCACCTTATGTATCCTATGTTTTGTCTCATAGGCCGTTTTAGATATGTCATAGACGTAAAATCTCTCTCTCTCTCTCTCTCTCTCTCTCTCTCTCTCTCTCTCTCTCTCTCTCTCTCTCTCTCTCTCTCTCTCTCTCTCTCTCTCTCTCTCTCTCTCTCTCTCTCTCTCTCTCTCTCTCTCTCTCTCTCTCTCTCTCTCTCTCTCTCTCTCTCTCTCTCTCTCTCTCTCTCTCTCTCTCTCTCAATTTAAAAATAAAAATGCATGATCTTTTTGAAACATAAATCGTAAAAATCGCACTCACGATTTCAATCGCAAGTGACGATTTTTATTTCAAAAAAAATCGCCGCCCCTCATATGATATATGGATGAAAGTGTATTTCGATGCTCATTTGAAGTTTGGCTTCAGCTTGCACGCGATCGAATAGAGAGAGAGAGAGACAAAGAGAGAGGGAGGGGAGAGAGAGAGAGAGGGAGGGAGAGAGAGAGGGGGAGAGAAGGTTGCCTCCATACTTGAGAGAGAGAGAGAGGGGAGGGGAGAGAGAGAGAGAAGGGGGAGGAGAGTTCAGCCCTCTCTTTTGAGAAAGTTTTCAAACCCTTGCCTTTGAGTTTTATCATCATGGGAAGAACTCCTAATGTTATTTGAAACCATGCGAAAGAGCTTGGAAAGAATACATGGTAATGCAAGTATTGCATGGGAGTTTATAGGGGCATCGCATCTCGTATTATGGCTAGCCTCCTTTGCTTAAAAGATGGAGGCATTGGAAAATGCACTTCAATTCTTCCAAGGATTGTTAAGGAGCTAACTTCTCAACTTCAATTGGGTGAAGGGATGGGTAAGATGCCATTTGATTCATCTTCATTGTTCCATAGCAATGAGGAACAAACCAATCCCCTTGATGTTGTTGAATGTACCCCTATTGTATCCAAAAAGCCACGCATTGAGAGCATTAGCTCAATAAGCATTGTCGTGGATCCTAGACCGAAGATTCTAGAGAGTAATATATTCGTGAAAGTAGTGTGAGGGCCAGAATATAAAAACAATCAATGAATGAAGCAGGGTAGGATCAAAACATATTTGGAACTGGTTTCTGGACGGATGGTATCGTACGGTATGCATTCAGTGGTGCTCATTAAAGTTAAATTGCACAAATGCCCTCGATTTGAGCGCTCACTCAGCAAGCCTCTGCCACAGTACGAAGTTCAAAATCCATTGACCGTTAGCTAGTGCGCTATTCGAGACGAGAGAGAGAGAGAGAGAGAGAGAGTATATCAAAGCTGACGACCCTTCCACAGTACATTCTTGGTAAGCTGATGTGGCATGTGCCTAGGATTATCAACATCCCAATTTCCCATGATCAATTACAATGATTGAATGTTTTCAAAACTACTAGCAAGTTGCAATAGTTGCACTACATATCAAGATTCAGGATTCACCACTCCTACTATTTTGGGTTTACTACATATATAAATAAAGGAGAAGTGATAGGAAACCATTATTTCATTTATCTTGCAGTCAATATGCTGTATGTGCATTACATATTTCAAACCATGAAATTTTGATCTAAGTAGGATCCTAAATTTGTAGTGAATTTGTTGAGGTGTATTTTGTGCCCTTACTTGAATATAGTTTGCCACTTCGTTTAAATATGTGAGCATCTCTCCATCTTAAGTTGTGATCATATGTGTGATTCAATGTTACGACATAATTACTCCATCTTTGGGACCTGTTAAATGTAAGTGAGCATCAAGTACTGGTAGTTATTTTCCAAGCTCATCTTCAGGTTGCAGCTTTACTCAAAGATCATCATGATCTATTAGATGAGTTTGTCTGCTTCATACCTGACTCTAGCGATGTTTCGCATCCTTCGCGACGAGGAGCCGGAGGTTCACAAGTGGAAAAAACTATTGTGGTGACAGAGGTTCCTTACATGATGTATCATGTACTCTTCTTCAAATCAATTAGTGCAGATTTTATTTTCCTTTTTCTTTCACACAATAAGTTTTCTTTTCCTGTGTTCGAAAAGAAGAAAGAGGGAATGGGAAACACTTCAGCTGAATGTGTTTGAAGTTCAGCAATGCTGTATTTGAAGTTTGAATTTTGTATGCATCACATAGATTTACTCATGCAAGACATGGGGGGGTTCCATGGGTAAGAGCCATCCTAGATAAAGCCAAATTCATAGTGAAGTTCATCACTAGCCTCCCAAAAGTCCTAAACATTTTCCACGCTCACTCCTTAGATTTCCAAAAACCTTCTTTCACTTGTTTTTGTTACATATATATGATCGCTGATAGAGTCTTGAGAGTAAGGAGGGTTCTTCTATGCACGTGTTTCAAAAGAATGGTATCAGTTATCAAAAGTTAAGGCAGGGAATTCTCTCTTCACAAAGTTTTCATCACTCGTCATGGGAGAGGATGATCTTTGGGTCAAGGGAGAGAGATTGGTAGCTTCTATCCCGCTTGTATACACTGTGCTCCACATCAGATCATAAGTATGGAGGGTAGCACTCTTGACCTTGTATATGAGTACATCAACAGTTAAACAATATTGCATCCAACGAGTTGATGGACTTTCAAAGATGGAGTAAGTTTATTGCAATTTACTACTTGTTTAATTTTTTTTGTTATATATATGATGTACGATTATTGATAATTGCTTAAATATGTTTTTTTAATTTTTTAATAGAAAGAAGGGTTTATGTGAAGATGCCCAAATTTGATGGGATTGGTTTCATAAATCAATCCACATAGTTGTTCATAGTCTTCAGCCACTATGGAAAAATGAGGAGCAATGCACAAATGAGATTCTTGAGGATAGTTGAACCGAGTACATCTCGGGACCGACAAGCGGCGATGTGGCCCTCCTGTCTGAGTTCGAGGATGAGAGGATGAGGTTCCGTAGCATGGAGAAATATTTTGGATAGCCTACGATATGACTACGATAGAATTAGCTTTCTCTTGTCACATGGTGGGAGAAGTTTTCCTTATTTTATCCATATCTCCACAAGAGTCAAGTAATTTTTCTTGCGGGAATTAAGCTTCGGCTTTCACATCTATGCCAAGGGTTACATGAATTAAAAAATATTTTTATTTACCTCTATGACAAGATAATTTGAAATTATTGGGATACTAAAAATCAAAAAAACTAATGATACAACATGTTAAAGGGGCCGAAAAAGAGACGGAATGTAAAGACTATCAAGACTTGAATCCCTTCTTATATGCATGGAATCTTACTCATACACAAAAACTATCAGGATTCGAATCTCTGCTTATATGCATGCAAAATCCTACTCATACATGCAACAACTAGGACATGCACTCGCTCCTTTTTGCATTGCCAAATGAAGGTGATGTTCATCGCTGATTATAAACATCTACCATGTCCAGATGACATGTCTGTCAGAATGTACACTTTCATCACACAAGCAACAAAGGGATTTGCTCGTTCCTCATTTTCACTGTAAACAGAGCAAGTCTTCAGCATTATTGAAAAACATCCACTATGGCCCCTTGTCTTGCAAACGAAAATACATAGTTGAATCCATAAACATTGACAATGCCACCATTGAAATATGCCGATTTCGCATACGCACCTAAAATGTAGAACATCGTTGCAGCATCTCTCTCTCTCTCTCTCTCTCTCTCTCTCTCTCTCTCTCTCTCTCTCTCTCTCTCTCTCTCTCTCTCTCTCTCTCTCTCTCTCTCTCTCTCTCTCTCTCTCTCTCTCTCTCTCTCTCTCTCTCTCTCTCTCTCTCTCTCTCTCTCTCTCTCTCTCTCTCTCTCTCTCTCTCTCTCTCTCTCTCTCTCTCTCTCTCTCTCTCTCTCTCTCTCGTACATTAGTAACTCAATAAAGTGACAGGATAAAGTGAGACCCTTTCGCCGACAAGAGCATCCGCTAGCTTGCGAGTATGATCGACTGCAGCAGGAGGAGGAGGCTGAGAAGGAGTCTTAGTAGAGAACTTTCGCAGAAGGAGTGCACCTCCGAGCAACCCAACAGCAGTCACGACGAGGTTCCGCAGAGTGTGCCCGCTTCCTCCGGAATCCTCCTTGTTGGTGGATGACGCAGAAGAGCCTGCATTTGAGGCTGCCATCGTTGTCAACCTACAGTGAAGATAAACATACACACTCCGCTCTCGGGTGGGAGAACGATGCTCGTGGGTAGCTCAATCCAACACAAGCTGCAAGAAACGTACGTAACTTATATGATCGCAACATTTCCTAGTGAACAATGACGATTTGATGGCACGAGAGATCAAAATACGCACATCATAGGAGCTACACAAGGGAGCATTTCGCACGAAGGTCAAGCCATGTTTCTCGAGTTCCCTTGGAGTTTCCATGAGCTTGAGGGACTCGAACCACGATTTTGAAACTCAAAAACCATCATGCTAGTACTTGTTCCCATGCTAGTACTTGTTCCCATCATGCATATTTGGTCCAAGTTATAACATATATACTCAAAGTTTCATCACCTCACCATTATGCCCACCTCATACATACATATCATTATACTCAAAGTTCCATCACCTCACCATTATGCCCACCTCATACATACACTTGTCAAGCAGCCTTAAAAAAGTATAAGTTGTTCGATGGAGAACCTTTTTGATGGTGGTTGTAGCATGAGGGTGCGCATAACATTGTGGGATATTGTGTGTATGGGTATGTGCATGGGTTGTGTGTGGAAAAGGATTATTGGAGAGGATAGTTCAAAAGGAAGGGGAGAGGGAAGGGTATGTATGTGTGAGAGAGAAGAGAGAGATAGAGAGAAAGAGAGATGGGGTGAGGGAGGAAGAGAGCAAGGGGGGATTCATGTCTTACGGTTAGATATTTATGGAGGTTGTGAGCCTCAAATCTAGTCAAATCAAGTTTAAAACTCGTAGGTGCATTGGCTAAGCACTCACCTCTTGAGATAGAGGTTATGTATTCAACACATGCGAATTGTTGGACATACTTGAGCGAGTGTGGTGAGTCTATTCGTGTAATGCTTTCGAGCCATTGAAGCTAGATGCTTTTAGACAACCCTTTCCTTGTAATTCTTCGGCAATCTAACCCCTCTTTTGTGAGATACGAAAGGTCCCACGGATACCATCTACAACTATTCTTTCAATACATTCGAATCCACGGAGATTAAGCTTCGGCCAGAAATTCCTTTTTAAACAATAAAAGGTTAAATGTGATTTAAAGAAAAAGTGTTAATTAAAGGCAAGATAAGGAGACAAAAATAAGGAAAAAGATTTTATAAATTTTTTCCTCCTCTTTTTTTTTTTACTTCAAAGGATCACACATGTAGTATCAAAGTGAGTTGAAGAACAATGCAAGGGCTTTTTACAGAATGAAAGGTGTATTCTTTTCATTGTGGTTCACGGTTTTTTGAAATTCTTTTCTTGAATGTGTGCACTTAATGTTTACATAACGCTCTTTATATCTATGTTGAACTAGATAGCTCCTCAATTCATCCTTGGTCAAGAGTGTAAAGAGATTCCTTTGAGTCAAACATTTAGGTTGTTGGGCATTCTCGAAGGTGGCATTGTGGCATTCTCGAAGGTGGTAAGCTCGAAAGGGGAATTGTGTGCTTGGTAAGCTTGAAAGCAAGCTTCAATATTGAAAGGCATTGATACTCAACATTGTTGGAAAGGTTGTGGCGGTCAAGAAATTTCTCTTTCTCCATGCCATATGTTTCCTCTCATGTTGAAGACCCTCTAAGAAGGAGCTTTTGAAGTTGGATGCATGATGTAGAAACTTTATGTGTGTTGAAGATAAATGTACAAGCTCATTTTCATATGAGCCATGCTTGGATAAATTTACCAACTATAAAGATAAAGAAAAAAGTGGAGGAAAAAAGGAAAAAATAATAAAAGAAAAAGTCTAGTCAAAATTCATGATGAGTAAGAGATACAATATCTTGCCTTGTAGTTAGTAGCATGTAGTGGAGAAAGTGGTGAGTTAAGAAGGAGGCACAAACTTCTTCACATGCTCATTGGTTATAAAAGTTAAGTGGGAGCACATTTAAAACAAGGAGAGAAAGAGGCAAGAGCTCCCAGTAGTCGGATCTAGCCATTTTGTCATTTTGGTTTTCCCTTAGACTCCTTCCAGTCGCACGTCAGTTTGTACACAGCTCTGTTGTAGAGCTCATATCTCAGTGCATATGTAACCATTTTGTGCGTTTAAACATTCATTGAAAGCTTATCTCGTGTACTTTCTGCATATCAAATATCTCTTTGAAAGCTTATGTAGTTTGTGAGATATCAGTGAAAGAGTGAAGTCTAGTTTTTCAGTATACCTGTGTAGATAGGTAGTCTATTTTGGTCGGTTCATTTTCCCAACCAAAACATATCCAAATTGCGTGATTTTTGTCTTGTTGGAAAGCCCTTGGCATCTACTTTCACTGTCTCAAATATCTCATTCAGATGATTCATACTCTATGAGATATCTGTTAGAGAGTAAAGTCCAGTTTTACAGTGTACTTATGTGTGCAGGTGGTCTATCTTGATGAGTTGAGTTTCCTAATCAAAACTCATCCAAATTACTTTATTTTTAGCTTATTGGAAAGCTATTTGTGTCTACTTTTTCTGTACCAGATATCTTTCTCAAAGGATGTATATTCAGAGAGCTATCAGTCTGAGAGTGAAGCTCAGTTCTTCAGCATACCTGTGTGGACAGCAAGCTATCTAAGGTGCAGATGTTTGTCCAAGTGTTGGACATACAAGGGTGGTTCACTACACATTTCCATTGCGCATAGGAGAACTCATTCTCCACAGTTGGTATCAGAGCAAACTTGGTGTTGAAGCTTCATCAATAGAGCTGGAGGTGAAGCAAAGCAAAAGAGGAGCTACAAAACAAGAAGGAGCTTCACAAACGCAAGAGCAAAGGACTATAACTATTCGAGGTAACTCTCAAAGTCTTTGATACTCTTCAATGGCTGACTTGGGTCAACAAGTAGAGAAGTTGGACAAGGATAACTATCCCGTGTGGAAGTTTAGAATGACCAACTACCTAATGGGCAAAGGCTTATGGGGTATTGTGAGCGGCGATGATGCTCAACCTCAAATCAATCAAGCTATGGCCACCGAAGTCCAAAGGAGGCAAGCAAAAGAATGGGAAGAGAGGAATAGGAGAGTCATGTTCCTCATTTCGCAAGTCATTACTAATGCCATGGTAGGTCATATTCAACATCTAGAGAAAGCTAAAGATGCTTGGGAAGCTCTTGAAAGGATGTATTCAACAAATACCAAAGCTAGGAAACTTCAACTCAAGAATGAGTTGAACACAATCAAGAAAAGTTCGAGTCAATCCATAGCTGAATATACTTTGAAGATTAAGGAGCTAAGCGATGCTTTAGCTTCTATTGGCACAACGGTTGAAGACGAAGATCTTGTGTGTTATACTCTCAATGGCTTGAGAGAAGATGAAAGATGGAAGCCTTTTATAACTTCCATTAACTTGAAAGATGTATATCCAGGTTTTGAACAACTAATCCCTCATCTTGTCACAGAAGAGCTTAGCTTCGGTGGTCCCAAAGGAAAGGACAGCCACAACCAAATGTTATATGCAGGTCGAGGTAAAGGAAGAAACTCAAGAGGAGGCTCAAGAGGAAAAGGAAGAGGTCACAACCACTCCAACTACAATCAAAACAATTCGGAAGACAACAAGGATGCATCAAATGCCAACACACAAGGAAGAGGTCGAGGTAGAAGTAGAGGAAGAGGCCGAAGCTCCTACAATTCTCATAAAGGTATAACATGCTATCATTGTGGTAAAGTAGGACACTATGCTAGTGATTTTTGGCTGAAGAATGGAAGACCAAATGGAGGTAATCAAAGGAACCAAAGCAACTATGCAAGCACCTCAAGTGAAGGAAGCAAGGACACACTACTTGCAATGAGACATGAGTATAGAAGCTCTTGTGAAGATGACAAAAAATGGTACATTGATTCAGGTTGTAGTAACCATATGTCATGCCAAGGAAGTTTGTTCACTAATCTACAGGTACCAAGTGGAAAAGGATGTGTTGAAACAGGTGATGATACTCAACACATGATTGAACACATTGGAGATATAAGGCTTGGAGATACAAGTAGAGCTAAGGTACTATCTAATGTTCTTCATGTTCCTACAATTTCAAAGAACTTGATTTCAGTAGGACAAATGGTAGAGAAGGGTTATCATGTCATATTCAATGAGAATGGGTGCTTCATAAAGAATCCAAAGGAAGGCTTCAAGGTCATTGCTCGAGGTAGAAGAGAAGGAAGGATGTTCACTTTGGATGTCTAACATCCACATGGAAAGGTCATGTACATTCAATGTGGGAACAAGAAGATTTCAGAGTTGGACTTATGGCACAAAACAATAGGACACATCAACATTCCAAAGCTGAAGGACATGAGCAAACATGAAGTGGTAAGAGGTCTTCCAAAATTTAATAGCATTGGACTACATGAGTTATGTGAAGCTTGTCAACTAGGAAAGCAAACGAGGCAGCCATTCAAGAGGAGCAATTATGTGGCTCCAAATGTCTTGGACTTGATACATACGGATGTATGGGGGCCAACCCAAGAGGCATCAATGGCTGGTAATAGATTTTTTGTCACCTTCATTGATGATCACTCAAGAAAGGTATGGCTATTTTGTATGAAGCAAAAATCAGAGGTGTTTTCTATATTCAAAAGATTCAAAGTTGAAGTTGAAAAGGAAACAGGAAGGTCTATCAAAACCTTAAGGCCCGATGGTGGAAGAGAATACTTCTCCAAAGAATTTTTAGATTTTCTACAAGAGAATGGAATCAAAAGGCAGTTCACTTGTAGGTACACACCACAACAAAATGGAGTAGCTGAGAGGAAAAATAGGCAAATTGCTGAAATTGCAAGATGCATGCTCAACGAGATGAAGGTACCATTGTACTATTGGGCTGAAGCTACAACAACCGCCATTTACTTCATGAATAGGTGCACAACATCGGGAATACATCACTTGACTCCAGAAGAGGTATATTCCGGTAAGAAACATGATCTTACACACCTCAAAGTTTTTGGATGTGTTTGCTTTGTTCACATTCCACAAGAAGTTAGAACAAAGATGGAACCAAGATCAGAAAAATGCATTTTCATCGGCTACTCGACGGAGCAAAAAGGATACAAGTGTTACAACCCTAGAACAAAGGAATTAAGAGTCTCGCGAGATGTGGTCTTTGATGAACTAAGACCATGGTATGAAGATAAAGGAAAGGAAAAGATTCTTGAAGAAGATTGTGATGATTATGTAGGAACAAATCAAAGAGAAGTTCAACAATCAAGCACAAAGGCTTCAGGTCTAGAGGCATCTACATCAAATGAAGAATGTTCAACATGGAGGGGGAGCCATTCTTTGTCCCCAAATTCAGCTCATAGTAGAGCCAAAGATGCAAGTGCTACTCCAAACAGTGAGGTAGATGCAAGTGAAGAAGAATATGAAGAGGTAATCACTCCGATGGTAAAGCTAAATAGGTTAAAGAAGCAACTCTCTAAAGGCAATGAAAGAAGATCTTCAAGGACAAGGTATCCAACTCAAAGGTTGAGTTATGATAGTTTTATGGCGACACATTTTGCATACATGATGCAGGTTATCAAAAGCAAAGAGCCTGAGACATATGAAGAAGCTTGCACACAAAAGGAATGGAAGCAAGCTATGAAAGAGGAGATCAAAGCTCTCAAAGATAATCACACATGGGAGCTAGTGCCAAAGAAAGAAAGTATGAAGATTGTTCCAAACAAATGGGTGTTTAAAGTAAAGAGGAATGACGATGGTTCACTAGCTAGATATAAAGCTAGATTAGTTGCCAAAGGATTTAAACAAACACAAGGCATAGATTATGATGAAGTTTTCAGCCCCGTTGCAAAGATGGGAACTATCCGAACCTTAATAGCAATTGGTGCTTCAAGGAGATGGCCATTATATCAACTCGACATAAAAAATGCTTTTCTTAATGGAGAACTACAAGAAGAGGTATACATGAGTCAACCGATTGGATTTGAAGATGAAAACCATCCAGATTTTGTTTGCAGGTTGAAGAAGGCACTTTATGGCTTGAAGCAAGCACCAAGAGCATGGAATCAGAGATTGGTAGAGTATCTAACTAAGTGTGGATACAACCCAAGTAGTGCAGATCCTTCGTTGTACATGAGAAGGAAGAAAATAGAGAGGTATATATTTGCATATACGTCGATGACCTCATCATAACAGGAAATGATGTTACAGGGATTAAAGATATCAAAAGGAAGCTTGGTAAGGAGTTTAAAATTTCAGATCTTGGAGAGCTAAAATATTTTTTAGGAATTGAAGTTGTTTATGGAAAGAGTGGCATCTACTTGATGCAAAGGAAGTACTTGTTGGATGTTCTTTTCAGATTTGGAATGAGTGAATGCAAACCACTCACTCAACCCATGGACACAAATACAAAGATTTGTTCAAATGATGGAGAACCATTGGAAGATGTAACGACATACAGAAGCATTGTAGGATCATTGATCTATGCAAACATTACAAGACCTGATTTGTCTTATGTTGTTGGTGTACTTTCTCAGTTTATGCAAGCCCCGACAAGTGAACACTTAAATTCAGCCAAGAGAGTGTTGAGATACATAAAGCATACAATTAATCATGCTTTGTTTTACAAGTTTGATGAAGAATTGCAGGTCAAAGGCTTTAGTGATGCTGATTGGGCAGGCTCAAAGGAAGATAGAAGATCAACCTCAGGTTATGTGTTCATGATAGGAAGCAAACCTATCACGTGGAGCTCAAAGAAACAACCTATTGTTGCACTTTCATCTATGGAGGCTGAATATAGAGGATTAGCTTTTGCCACATGTGAAGCAATGTGGATTAAAAAGCTTTTGGCTGATCTTGGAGTGCAAGTTGGAACCATCCCTATATACGGTGATAACATGTCAAGTATTTACTTGGCAAGCAATCCTATGTTTCATGCAAGGAGCAAGCACATAGAGGTCCATTACCACTATGTAAGGGAGAAGGTGCAGAGCAAAGATGTGGAGGTAAAGTTCATCAGAACCAAAGATCAGGTTGCAGATATGTTTACAAAGTTCTTGGATGCTTCTAAACTCAAAGTTTTCAAGGATGCGATAAATTTGAAGGACATGGATGAAGATAACTCCCAAATGAGCTTGAGGGGGAGTGTTGAAGATAAATGTACAAGCTCATTTTCATATGAGCCATGCTTGGATAAATTTACCAACTATAAAGATAAAGAAAAAAGTGGAGGAAAAAAGGAAAAAATAATAAAAGAAAAAGTCTAGTCAAAATTCATGATGAGTAAGAGATACAATATCTTGCCTTGTAGTTAGTAGCATGTAGTGGAGAAAGTGGTGAGTTAAGAAGGAGGCACAAACTTCTTCACATGCTCATTGGTTATAAAAGTTAAGTGGGAGCACATTCAAAACAAGGAGAAAAAGATGCAAGAGCTCCCAGTAGTCGGATCTAGTCATTTTGTCATTTTGGTTTTCCCTTAGACTCCTTCCAGCCGCACGTCAGTTTGTACACAGCTCTGTTGCAGAGCTCATATCTCAGTGCATATGTAACCATTTTGTGCATTTAAACATTCATTGGAAAGCTTATCTTGTGTACTTTCTGCGTATCAAATATCTGTTTGAAAGCTTATGTAGTTTGTGAGATATCAGTGAAAGAGTGAAGTCTAGTTTTTTAGTATACCTGTGTAGATAGGTAGTCTATTTTGGTCGGTTCAGTTTCCCAACCAAATCATATTCAAATTGCATGATTTTTGTCTTGTTGGAAAGCCCTTGGCATATACTTTCATTGTCACAAACATCTCATTTAGATCGTTCATATTCCGTGAGATAGCTGTTAGAGAGTAAAGTCCAGTTTTACAGTGTACTTATGTGTGTAGGTGGTCTATCTTGATGAGTTGAGTTTCCTAATCAAAACTCATCCAAATTACTTGATTTTTATCTTATTGGAAAGGTATTTGTGTCTACTTTCTCTGTACCAAATATCTTTCTCAAAGGATATATATTCAGAGAGCTAACAGTCCGAGAGTGAAGCTCAGTTCTTCAGCATACCTGTGTGGACAGCAAGCTATCTAAGGTGCAGATGTTTGTCCAAGTGCTGGACATACAAGGGTGGTTCACTACACATTTCCGTTGTGCATAGGAGAACTCATTCTCCACAATGTGGACTGAAGAGCCTAAGAGAAGGGGTATTCCTAGGATTAATGGGATATTTTTTGTCTTCCAAGGACAAGGGAGGCGTGGGAATCTTGAGTGTGTCGGCCCTAGCAAACAAATTGATTGTTAAATGGATTAAAATGCTTTGTAGCTCCCTCTAATCGCTTGTACTTTTGTTCTCTTTTAACAAAGTTTATGCCCTTTTTTTAAAGATAAATCTTTTTAACGTGAATTTATTGTATTTTCTCATATATTTGAATGTGCATGTGAAGGACTACAAAAGCACAAAAAGCTTGGGGGAGAACACACAATGTATTGATAAATGTGATGTTGGAGATTGAGGACTACACAGAAACAACACAAAGAAAAAGAAGAAGCTTATAGAACAATACAACATTGATTGTATTACCAAGTGAATGTACAAAGATAAGTGACCCATTAGGGTTATAAGCATATATACAAGCTCAAAAGAAAAACAACTCCTAAAGAGGGAAAAAAGTCCTCAATGGTCCTAAGTGTGTTCACACACATCAATACAAAAATATATCAACAAATCCCCCCTAAGAGTGATATGGTGAATAAGGAGCTTGCACTCATGTATAAGGAAGTGTCAAGCTATGCAGAAAGAAATCAATCCACAAAAGAAATTAAGCCTAATGCTGTGTGAAAAGCTCCGAAATTCTCCTTAGAGCCTTTGTGGAAAGGATTGTAATATTATCTTATGTGGGCACATAAGCCAAACTAATCTCTCCAATAGAGTGTCTCTCCCTGGCATAATGATAGTGGACCTCAATGTGCTTTCTACGAGCATGGAATGCAGGGTTCTTCACAGTTACCAATGCACTCTAATTGTTAGTAAAGATGGTGCTCACAAAAAAATGACCAACACCCAAATCAATTAAAAGGTTTTTGAGCCACACACACTCAAAAATCACTATGAAAGCTACCCTATATGTAGTCTCACAACTATAAGTGACCACAATAGGCTCCTTTTCTATCAACCAAGATATGCATGAGCCACCAAGCATGAAGCAAAAACCACTAGTGGACACATGAGTGTCAACCAATTTTGAGTCAAAAAAGCATGTAAAGTAGCAGTAATGATCTCCCTATGGGATAAAACAATCCAAGTGGTTGGCTACCACTCAAGTAGTAAAAGATGTGCTTAATTTCATATCAATCCTTGACACATGGGCAATGCATAAACCTGCTCATTTGAGAAATAACAAACTAAATATCGAACACATTATGCATAAGCAAATCAAAAGTTCAACAACCTTCTCATAGAGAACAACATCAAATGCATCTTCAACATCATGAAGACTCAATCATAAACCTATTTCCATGGGAGTGGCAATAGGTTTGAAATATTCAAGTCCAAAATGTTCTAATAATTTTTCAATGTATTTTGTTTGACACAAAGCTATTCGCCCATCAACTTGCATAAATTGAATGCCTAGATAATGATGCAAATGCCCCAAATTTGATATCTCAAAAGAGGCATGCAAATCAGCCTTAAATTTGGCAATGTGCTTCTCATTAGCACTAGTGAACAACATATCATCAACATATAGAACAATGATTAGAAGTACAAAACCTGCATGCTTGACATATAAGGTGATCTCAGTTGTACTATTCTCAAATCCATGTGCTAGCAAGTAGGCATGTATCTTTTCATACCAAGCATGTGGTGCTTGCTTCAATCCATACAATGCCTTTTCCAACTTGCACACTTTGTTGTCATACCCTTTGTGCACAAAACCACGATGCTAAAATACATACACTTTTTCATGTGAATCACCATTTAGAAATTTAGTTTTAATGTCCAACTCATGTACATTCCAACCATGATGAGTTGCAAGTGCATAAATGGCATGAACAGTATTCATTTGGCACGTGAGAGCAAATTGTTGATATATTTGCGTATTGATGTGTGTGAACACACTTAGGAATGCCGTGGTACTTTTTTCCCTCTTTAGGAGGTCTTTTTGCTCAGCTTGTATATATGCCTATAACCCTAATGGATCACTTATCTTTGTAAATTCACTTGGTACTACATTCAGCATTGTGTTGTGCTTCAACCTCCTTCTTCTTCTTCTTTGTGCTATTCGTCTACTTTTTCAGACCTCAAACTCCAACAATCAGTATTAGAGTAGGTCACCACTTCATCTAGGGTGTTGAAAACACCCCTCCAATCATAGTCTCAAAATCTCACAAAAACTAGTGGGCATACTTCAAGAGATTAGGAGTTCAAAACTTCTTTGCTTTGTGGCATCAAAATTTTGACTTGAGTTTGTTTCGACCTCTGGATGCGTTATTGTAGCGATTGTGTAGGCAATTTTATCCTTTTGTGTCAAACACACACACACACACACACATATACATATACATATACATATATATATATATATATATATATATATATATATATATATATATATATATATGTGTGTGTGTGTGTGTGTGTGTGTGTGTGTTTTGATTCGCCAATATAAGCATCTAAAAGTATGCTACAAATCTAGCAGAGCTTGATAGGGTATTTTTATTCAATGTTTTGAGATATAGTCAATTTTTTTCATCAGGGTATTTAGTCACTAACCATGGGAAGAAATTATATATTTTGTATATTGATTGTTGAGGATAAGTTGGATGGTACCAATTAGCCATTGTGGGCATATATGATGCCTTATGTATTGGTAGCAAAAGGGTTGTGGAATATTATGTACGGTGTAGCATCCTAATATACTTACAAATAGAATTATTGAAAGTGATGTGAATGGTATTGAAGATGATGATCTTCAATTTCCTGGTCATGTTGTGGCTCCTGTTGCACGTACTATAGAGGACCTCTGTTGGGATGGAAGAAATGCACATGTACATGCATTGATAGCCTTGACTGTCAAACGTGCCATTATCCCTCATATTCAATTCTAGAAAACAACAAAAGATGATTGGGATACTCGTACAACATTATACCAAGCAAGAAATGAGGCTTGTGTTGCTTATCTAGCAAAATTGGAGAGTTAGCACATGAATGAAGGAGATTCTATGGACAAATTTTTGATAAAGATCAGAGATTTGAAGGAGTAGTTAATTTCTACGAATGAAATTTTTTCGAACAGCTCACTTGTGTAGACTCTTCTTAAAGGTCTTCTGAAGTATTTTGTGTTATCGTTAGTGTCCATGTGGAAGGCCAAATGGCCATTGGACACTTCTTTGTATATGTTCTTTAATAAAACATATAGTGGCCTAGTCAGTCAAAGACTGTAAGTTCGACCGCATTTGTAAGACCTAAGAAATCTGTCTTCGTGCTCCGTATGTACTGTGTTTTTTTCTACGTATTCTATAGTCTCCGTGCGGAGTACCATGTGCAAACTTAGGAGCTTAGTTTTCTACTCCGAGGATATCCTCGTGGAGATCGTGAGAAGGAGAGTGCATTGTGGTGCATCACCATCGAAATACTTCACTGGTATCAGAGCAGTTCGATGCAAAAGCTTTGTTCCTTTTGTGCTAGCAAAGCAAGCACCCCTTTGCTTTCCCCAAGGCTTACGACTAAGGCGGTGACCAAGGCATAGACCTTGGCATACCTTGTCATCCGAGTCACCAAAGTCATTGTTGGCGCCTTTGGCTGCGCACGAGGGAGGACCTCAATGATCAAGGAATATAGAGGTTCCCGATACTTTCTGGGAGGTCACCCATCCCAATACTGTTCCCCCCCGAGCTCGCTTAACCATGGGAATCTCTTGCCACTAAACTGGACTCTTGTGGTGTCTGAAGAAGGGGAAAGACTAAGGTTGAAATTACCTTGAACATGTTTTGGTCCCTCAAAGCTTCATTCTTTGCTTTCAAAGCCTATTTTTGAAGCATTTTTGGGGTGTCTTTTGGATCCGTTTTGGAGTACTTTCGCACATGGTTCTCTTCACATAGGTCCAAGAACATCAAGAAGAGTGTTCTTTGTACTTCTTCAACATTAAATATCAACCTTTGGGGCTGTGTTTTCATCCACACTCGTAAAAGTACAAGTTTCTTGAAAGATTTTAGTTTCAGTGGGAGCAGTTGCTACAAATTTATGCAGGTTTTTTGAGCAAAAAAAAAACATCAGAGTTGACAGACACTTGCAGGTGTTATTGGCTAGTTTTTGGGTTGTGCATTCAGCCTTTTAGTGTCATTTTACTACATATATTGAGCACATACACATTATGTACGCTTTTGTGGATACCGCTTATGTATGTCCATGTGGTCATTGATATAGCAGTTACGTTCTTTGCATAAAGCCTTTTACGTTTGATAAAGAGGTTCGTGGTAAGGTTTTCTTAACTAAGAGACACCCAGATGTCGGGATCTCTTTGGTGATGTAGGTGGAAGACTTACCCAACCTCGCCATAGGAGATGTATGATAGTTGTTCATAAGTGCTCGATAAGCCTAGGTGGCTTCTATTGGGTAACTGATTATATGCAGTGGAGTCAGCGATTCACTTTGCAGTTGAGACTGAAAAAGGAACTAAGCTTAAGGCTTTACGTTTAGATAACGGGGGTGAGTATACCTCACATGAATTCAGCCATTTTTGTCAGTCTAGAGGGATTCGTAGAGAGTTTACAACTCCTTATACCCCAGTACAGAATGGTGTAGCGGAGAGGATGAGTAGAACTATTCAAGATAGAGTAGTCTCTATGTTGCATCATGCAAACCTCTCACAAGGTTTTTGGGCAGAAGCAGTATTAACTGTAGTTCATTTGATTAACCTTTCACCTAGTACTACCAAAGGTTTGAAAGTGGCACAAGAGTTATGGACAGGGAAGCCACCATATTATGATCATCTTTGAGTTTTTGGGTGTGAAGCATATGTTCATATACCAAATAATCTTAGACAAAAGTTGGATCATAAGTCAAAGAGATGCATTTTTCTTGGATATGGTCGAGAAGGACAATTTGGATATCGCTTATGGGGTCCTGAAACACGATCAGTGATCACAAGTAGTGATATCATTTTCAATGAGTCTAAGATGCATAAACAACCCATTAAGGAGGTTGAAGTGAGAATAGTGGTGTTTGAGGATACTAGCCCTCTGGTTAGCATGCATAAAAATGTTGCAGATAGGGATGTTCAAGAGAATGTCCATTCAGATCAGTCTACACATATTCCTATTCAGCAACCATTGAGACGTTCTACATCTGTCTCACATCCACCTGATCGATATGTTCCAGGTTTAGATTTTGTTATGCTAACAGATGCCAATGAGCCTTCTTGCTACAAAGAGGCGATGCAGATAGAGGATCATGTCAAGTGGGAGCGTGCCATGAAGAGTGAGTTGGATTCTATTCACAAGAATGGTACTTGGGATTCGGTCCCTTTGCGAAAGGGCAGGAAAGCTTTACCATGTAAATGGGTATATAAGCTGAAATTCACATCAGATAGTGCTTCTCCAAAGTATAAAGAATGACTTGTTGCAAAGGGTTTTAAGCAACAACATGGTGTTGATTTCGAGGAAATCTTCTATCCGGTGGTCAAGATGACTACCCGGTGCATGTTGCTTGGATTCGTTGCAATGGAGGACTTAGAGCTAGTCCAAATGGATGTGAAAACTGCTTTGTTGCATGGAGATCTTACATATGAGATCTATATGGAAAAACCAGAGGGTTATGTAGTTCCTAGCAAAGAAAGTCTAGTTTGTAAGCTTAAGAAGGGCTTGTATGGACTTAAATAGTCCCCTAGACAATGGTATCAAAAGTTTGATGCATTTATGGAGTCTCAAGGCTATTCTCGAAGCAATGAGGATCATTGTCTCTACACAAAGAGATGCTCAGATGGAAGCTTGATATGCTTGATACTTTATGTCGATGATATGCTGATTGCTGGGAAGTCCTCTTATGATTTGTCAATTCTCAAAAAGAAGTTGAGTCAGACTGCATATACTTGTCTCAAAGTGAGTACAGATCCAAAGTACTTCACAGGTTCAATATGCAGGGTGGAAAGGCATTGAGTACACCTTTACCCACATATGTGAAATTGAGCAAGGATGATTGCCCCAAATCAGATGAGGAAAAGGAATTCATGACCAAAATTCCCTATCAGTCTGTTGTTGGTAGTCTCATGTATGCTATGGTAGCTACGAGACCAAACATTGCATTTGTAGTGGGAGTTGTGAGCAGATATATGTCTAATCCTAGCAAGAAACATTGGGAAGCGGTCAAGATGATTTTAAGATATCTGAGTGGCACTAAGGACAAGTGTATATGCTTAGGTAGAGGGAAAGCATCCATTATTGGTTACATAGATTCTGACTATGCTGGTTGTGTAGACAATCGTAAGTCTACATCAGGGTACATTTTTCATTTTGTTGGAGGTGCTATCTCTTGGAGATCAAGAATGTACAGTTGTTTCCACCACAGAAGCAAAGTATGTTGTAGCAAGTGAGGCATGTAAGGAAGCATTGTGGCTTTCTCGTCTTGCTTGTGATATGGGTTTACCTAAGCCTGTACCTCGTTTGCTCAGTGATAGTCAAAGTGCCATTGCTTTGGCTAAGAATCCGGTCTATCATGCAAAGACCAAGATGTTCTTTAATAAAACATATAGTGGCCTGGTCAGTCACAGACTGTAAGTTCAACCGCATTTGTAAGACCTAAGAAGTTTATCTTCGTGCTCCCTGTGTACTGTGTTTTTTTCTACATATTCTACAGCCTCTGTGTAGAGTATCGTGTGTGGCCTTAGGAGCTCGGTTTTCTACTCCGAGGATATCATCGTGGAGATCGCGAGAAGGAGAGTGCACTGTGGTGCATCACCATCGAAATACTTCATTTTGATGGTGATGCACCATGGTGGACTCTTATCTCAAGAGCTTCATGAAGATACCTTGCAGTAGAAAATCGAGCTTTGGGATTGCACACAGTATTCCATACAGGCCTATAGAATATGTAAGAAAAACAAAGTACAAGCACGACGCATAGATTTCTTAGGTGCTTCGCAGTGAAATTATCATATGTTAACCTTTAAACTAGATATCTTACTCTCGAGGACCTTCTTTCACTTCCTTTAGGCATCACAAGTAATATGCATGCCAAGAACATGTTTGGCATCCCCCAAATCCTTCATATCAAATGTCTCACTCAACATCTTTTTTAGAATTGACAAGTCATAAGAGGAATTGCGAGCAATCAACATATCATCGACATAAAGTATCAAGCATATTAAGCTTCCATCTAGGACATGTCTTTATGTAGAGACAATGATCCTCATTGCTTTGAGAATAGCCTTTAGACTTCATAAAATCATCAGACTTTTCATACCATTGTCTAGGGAACTGTTCAAGTCCATATAAGCTCTTCTTCAACTTACAAACTAGACATTCTTTGACAGGAACTACATAACCCTCTGGTTGTTCCATATAGATCTCTGTTGGAGTTAGACGTCTGCGGAAGCACGCGAACAGCACAAGGAAGAAGAAGAAGCTTGGAGCACAACACACAAGACTGAATGTATTACTAGAGAATGTACAAAGATAAGTAGCCCATTAGGGCAATAGGCGTATATACAAGCCGGGGGAAAAAAACCTCCTAAAGAGGGAAAAAAGTGCCCCGGCAGTCCTAGAGTGTTCACACACATCACTACCTAAATATATCAACAAATCCCCCCTGGGAGTGATGCGGTGAACAAGGAGCTGGCACTCATGTATAAGGAAGTGCCAAGCTATGTGGAAATCACTCCACAAAAGGAAGTAAGCCCAAAGCTTTGCGGAAAGCTTCAAACTTCTCCCTAGGCAGAGCCTTCGTGAAAAGGTCTGCAATGTTCTCCTGCGTGGGCACATATGCCAAGCTGATCTCCCCAACAGAGAACCTCTCCCTGACATAGTGATAATGCACCTCAATGTGCTTAGTGCGAGCATGGAACACAGGGTTCCTCGCAACTGCCAATGCACTCTAACTGTCAGTGAAGATGGTGGTGGCAGAAGACTGGCCAACACCCAAATCAGCCATAAGGCGTCTGAGCCACACACACTCAACAGTCGCTGTGAAAGCTGCCCTATACTCAGCCTCACAACTGGAAGTGGCCACAGTAGGCTGCTTCTTGCTCAACCAAGATATACATGAGCTACCAAGCATGAAGCAAAAACCAATGGTGGACACACGAGTGTCATAGCAACCAGCCCAATCTGAGTCAGAAAAAGCATGCAAATCTGGCGGTAGTGATCCCCCCTTGGGATAAAACAACCCAAGTAGCCGAGTACCACTCAAGTAGCGAAAGATGCGCTTAACCGCTTTCCAATGCGTGACTCCTGGGCAATGCATGAACCTGCTCATCTGTGAGACAGCAAACTGAATATCTGGCCGAGTAATGCATAAGTAAATCAAGCATCCAACAGCCTGCTGATAGAGAACAACATCAAATGCATCTCCAGCATCATGAAGACTCAATCGTAAACCTGTCTCCATAGGAGTGGCAATAGGCTTACAGTCTTCAAGGCCAAAACGCTGCAATAATGTGTCAATATATTTCGTTTGACACAAAGCCATTCCACCATCAACGTGCATAAATTGAATGCCCAAATAGTGATGCAAATGCCCCAAATCAGACATCTCAAATGAGGCATGCAAATCAGCCTTAAAATCAGCAATATGTGTCTCAATAGGACCAGTGAGCAGCATGTCATCAACATAGACAACAATGATCAGAAGCACATCATTAGCACGCTTAACATATAAGGTGCTTTCAGTTGGACTGTTCTCAAAACCATGTGCAATCAGATAGGCATGTATCTTCTCATACCAAGCACGTGGTGCTTGCTTTAAACCATATAACGCCTTCTTTAACCTGCACACCTGGTTTTCATGCCCTTTCTGCACAAAGCCACGGGGCTGAAAAACATACACTTCTTCATTCAAGTCACCATTCAGAAATGCTGTTTTAATGTCCAACTGATGTACATTCCAACCATGATGGGCTGCAAGTGCACAAATGCTCCGAACAGTAGTCATACGGCATGTAGGTGCAAAGGTCTCATCAAAATCAATGCCTCTTTCCTGCGCATAACCCTTTGCAACAAGCCTAGCCTTATACCTGTCAACTGTACCATCAGGTTTACGCTTCAGCTTGTATACCCACTTAGTGCCAATGGCCTTCTTGCCAGGAGGCAAGTCACATAAAGACCATGTACCATTCTTCATTATAGCATCATATTCAGATTGCATAGCAGCCATCCAATTTTCTGAATTTTGTGCTTCATCAAAAGAAACAGGCTCATTCTCATCACAGAGACTAGATGCAGCCATAGCATAGCAATCTGATGCAAAGAAGGCACTATGAGAGCCTGAACGAGTACGATATGACAAAGGTGTATCTAATTTGCTGTCACGCAAAGTCTGCACTAGCCATTTTGGCATAGTTTTTGCCTGCTCAATATCAGCTCTCTCATCAACAAGTGCATCATGTAAATCTGCATCAGAAATGGAATGATCTGCATCATCATATGAAACCTGCAAAGGCTGAGAAGTTGCCTCATTAGGACCAGCACTAGCCTGTCCACCTGTAAAAAGAGGCATCAAAGTATCATACATGTCTTTGGAGCTAACAAATGTCTCCTTAGTACATGAAAGCAATGGCTGAATAGCATCTTCCACAAAGACAACATCACAGCTAACCAGAATGCGTTTAGTCTGTGGATGATACAGACGATAGCCTTTACTTTCAGAACTGTACCCAACAAAAATACATTTTACCGCCTTATCATCCAATTTTCTGCGATGTTGTTCAGGCACTAATGCATATGCCAAACAACCAAAAACACGCAGATGAGCAACAGATGGCTTGCGGTCATGCCAAGCCTCATATGGAGTGATATACTGCAATGCTTTAGTGGGACACCTGTTCAGTACATATGCTGCACACATGACAGCCTCAAGCCAGAAACTATGTGGTAAAGCCTGACTTTTGACCATGCACCTCGCCATCTCCATGAGTGACCTGTTCTTTCGTTCAGCAACTCCATTCTGTTGAGGTGTATACGGCACTGTACACTGGTGTTTTATCCCACGTTCAGCCAGAAATGCATTAAAATCTGAAGACATATATTCCCCCCCTCGATCAGAACGGAGGGTGCCCATTTTACATGCTGATAGATTTTCAGCCAAAACCAAAAACTGTTTGAAGCACATGAACACTTCGGACTTTGCTTTGAGTGGATATACCCATGCATGCCTGGAAAAATCATCAATGAAAGTCACGAAGTAAAGGTAATTTCCAAAAGAGGGTGTCTGCATAGGACCACAGACATCACTATGTACAAGCTGTAATTTCTGCGTAGCCCGAACTGAACCATCTTTTGGAAAGGAAGAACGCTGCATTTTGCCCAAAATACAGCCTTCACAAACATGTTTTCCAGGTGCCTCAAGTTTGGGCAAAGAGGACACCATTTCAGATTTCTGCAGGCGTAACAAACTAGCAAAGTTCAGATGACCAAAGCGTGCATGCCAAAGCTTTGCATCTGACATAGCCTGAGAATCATGAACTGCACATGCCGAATCATTCACAGATCTTTCATAGTCTATGAGCTTATACAGCCCACGACATAAAATGCAAGAAGCAATAATCACATCGCCATTTGAGAGATCATGGACTGTACACCTGTCATCAACAAATTTCACAGCCAAGCCAATCTTGGCTAATGCAAAAACTTATAACAGATTCTTTTTTATCCCTGGCACAAATAAAGCATCTGACAAAGTGAAAGAACTACCATCAGCAGTAGTCAGAATGATCTTACCAACTCCCATAACAGGATAAGTGGAGTTATTGGCGCATGTGACAGTATTCCCTGTAGGAGTAGGCTCAAGTGAAGAGAAGAAACTGCGCTGCGAGGTAATATGTTTGGTCGCCCCACTGTCAAAGTACCAAACATCTGAGTCTACTGCAGACATGCACTGATCATGAGAAGATGGGTCAAAACTGCAGACAGTAGTTACTAAACGCCCATTCTTCTTCCTGCACAAGATTTGCAGACTCTGTTTTTGGTGTAGAGGCCTCTGCAACAACCATTCCAGCCTCTTTCTTCTTTGCCTCTTTAGCAGCCAGTTTTGGACAGTTCTTTATAATATGATCATTTCCTTTACAGTACTTGCAGAACAATTTCTGCTTTTCTGATTTCTTTTCATCTTTATCCTGGTTCTTCGATTGTGCAGCATTTGCAGATTTCTGCTTACTAGTAGAAGAGCTCCATTTTCCTTTGCCCTTCTGACTAGCCAGGAAAGCTTGATCTGCAACACGCATAATGGACCTGTTCTGCCTGGACTGATCTTCCTGCAACAGAACAGAGACTAATTCCTCAAATTACAAGGCATTCGGATTGCCTTTCATCATCAACCGAAGAGTAGAGGCAAAACTCTGATATGAATCAGGAAGACCATTCAGAACGGTCTGCACAAGTGAGCTATCTGGTATAACCTCATCAGCAGAAATCAATTGTTCCTTCAGGTCTTTGATCTTTGTAAGAAAAATGTCCATAGAATCACCTTCATTCATGTGCTCACTCTCCAACTGTTTTCGGAGGTAAGCAACACGAGCCTCATTCCTAGCCTGGTACAAAGTGGTAAGTGTATCCCAAGCATCCTTTGCTGTTCTGCAAGAGCGAATGTGAGGAATAATGGCACGTTTGACAGACAAAGCTATCAATGCATGTGCCTGGGCATCTTTGCCATCCCAACGAATCTGCTCTGCAGTAGGTGCAACAGAAACAGCAGCACGAACAGGAATCTGTGGAATATCATCTTCGACACCATCTTCATCAGCTCCAACACCTGTATTTGCAGTACCTGTCGTTACAGGTGTAACAGGACGTCTTTCAACACCCTGCACAATGTTCCACAATCCTTTTGCAACCAGTACATGTCGCATCATATAAGCCCATAATGGGTAGTTGGTACCATCCAACTTATCCTCAACAGCCAACATACGGAATACATCACTGCTTTCAGCCATGGCCGGTGACTAAAATACCTTGATGCAGAAAATTGACTGTATCTAAAAAAGTTGAACGGAACTGCCCAAACGAGTTCTACTAGACCTGTAGCAGACTTCGAGACGCTTAAACTGGCGAACAGAAACTGGTATATACCTTTGGCACAAAAGGACGAAATAGCCTGCACAAGCACTGCGATAGTGCGTTCGGAGGCCGAAACGAGCTCAGATCGCGATTTTGGCACCACATAGCAAAGCTGTTTTGATCTCGGAAACACCCTGAGTATGCTCACCAAATTTCGTGCGAATCTGAAATTGCAAACGGAGGAGTGTCGACGGCGCCCTAGAAGAAGCGACGACCTGCTCTGATACCAATTGTTGGAGTTAGACGTCTGCGGAAGCACGCGAACAGCACAAGGAAGAAGAAGAAGCTTGGAGCACAACACACAAGACTGAATGTATTACTAGAGAATGTACAAAGATAAGTAGCCCATTAGGGCAATAGGCGTATATACAAGCCGGGGGAAAAAAACCTCCTAAAGAGGGAAAAAAGTGCCCCGGCAGTCCTAGAGTGTTCACACACATCACTACCTAAATATATCAACAATCTCATCTGTAAGATCTCCATGCAAGAAAGCAGTTTTCACATCCATTTGGACTAGCTCTAAGTCCTCCATTGCAACGAACCCAAGCAACATTTGCAAGGTAGTCATCTTGACCATTGGAGAGAAGATTTCCTGGGAATCAACACCATGTTATTGCTTAAAACCCATTGCAACAAGTCCTGCTTTATACTTTGGAGAAGCACTAACTGATGTGAATTTCAGTGTATATACCCATTTACATGGTAAAGCTTTCCTACCCTTTGGCAAAGGTACTAAATCCCAAGTACCATTCTTGTGAATAGAACCCAACTCACTCTTCATGGCATGCTCCCACCTGACATGAATCTCTATTTGCATAGCCTCTTGGTAGTAAGAAGGCTCACCAACATCTGTTAGCATAACAAAATCCAAACCTAGAACATATCTATCAGGTGGATGTGAGACATGTCTAGAGCATCTCAATGGTTGTTGAACATGAACATTTGCAGACTGATTTGATCAGAAATTCTCTTGAACATCCCTATGTGCATCATTTTTATGCATGCTAATCGGAGGACTAGTATCCTCAAACACCACTCTTCTCACTTCAACCTCCTTAATGGGTTGTATATGCATCTTAGACTCATTGAAAATGACATCACTATTTTTTATCACTGACTGTCTTTCAAGATCCCATAAGCGGTATCCAAATTTTCCTTCTCGACCATAGCCAAGAAAAATGCATTTCTTTGAATTATGCTCTAGCTTTTGTCTAAGATTCTTGGGTATATGAACATATGCTTCACGCCCAAAAACTCAAAGATGATGATAGTATGGTGGCTTCCTTGTCCCTAACTCTTGTGTCACTTTGACACCTTTGGCAGTACTAGGTGAAAGGTTAATCACATGAACAACACTCAATACCACTTTCCCCCAAAAGCCTTGTGAAAGGTTTGTATATGCATCTTAGACTCATTGAAAATGACATCACTATTTTTTATCACTGACTGTCTTTCAAGATCCCACAAGCGGTATCCGAATTGTCCTTCTCGACAATAGCCAAGAAAAATACATTTCTTTGAATTATGCTCTAGCTTTTGTCTAAGATTCTTGGGTATATGAACATATGCTTCATGCCCAAAGACTCAAAGATGATCATAGTATGGTGGCTTCCTTGTCCCTAACTCTTGTGTCACTTTGACACCTTTGGTAGTACTAGGTGAAAGGTTAATCACATGAACAACACTCAATACCGCTTTCCCCCAAAAGCCTTGTGAAAGGTTTGTATGATGGAACATAGAAACTACTCTAGCCTGAATAGTTTTATTCATCCTTTCAGCTACAACAATCTATACTAGGGTATAAGGAGTTGTAAAATCTCTATGAATTCCTCTAGAATGACAAAAAGGTTTGAACTCATGTGAGGTATACTCACCCCCATTATCCTAACATAAAGCCTTAAGCTTAGTTCCTTTTTTAGTCTCAACTATAGCAATCCATTTTTTGAAATTACGGAATGCCTCATCCTTCGATTTGATAGGATATACCCAGACTTTTCTAGTAGCATCATCTATGAAAGTGACAAAGTAAAGAGAACCATGTAATGACCTTACAGGCATAGGACCACACACATCTGCATGAACAAGATCTAAAGGTTGAATTGAAGAGTCTTATGCACATTCCTAGCTTGCTTTCCATATTGACAATGCTCACAAAATAAAAAATCAGAGAAAGATAACACAGGTAAGTAGCCAAAACGTGAAAGATTTTCCATTCCACTATGAGATATATGGCCCAAATAGCCATGCCAAATACAAGCCATATGTTTTTCAATAACAGCTAACAAGTGTTCTTTTTGTGATACAAATAAAGGATAAAGTGAGCCAACTTTTCTTCCTTTTTCTATAACCATATTGCCCTTTGATATGCAAAAGGACTGAGCATTGAATACCATCTTGTAACCAAGGTCATAAAGTTGACCAACTGACATCAAATTGCATGACAACTGAAGCACATGGAGTACATTATGCATATTAAATTTTCACACTGGTAAGAGTCACCAAGTCTCATAGTACTAAGAGACTTTGTTGCATAAGTAGAGAACCATTCTCTATGTGGTGCCACATGGAAAGAAGCATTAGAATCTAGCAACCGCATGTGGGAAAGAGACACATCCATAAGAGCCTCAATAGGCATAGTACTATCAAGTGTCAACACATCAGTATCATAAGAAATTACATTTATTTCTTTAATCTTCATGATCAAAGTAGATGGTGTAGGTGGCTATTCAACATGCCCATCAATATTTTGTCCTTTACCTTTAGCATTCTTTAACACATAGCAGTCTTTTTGTTAGAGTTTGAGGTCTACGAAAGCACGCGAATAGCACAAGGAAGAAGAAGAAGCTTGGAGCACAACACACAATACTGAATGTATTACCAAGAGAATATACAAAGATAAGTGACCTATTAGGGTTATAGGCGTATATACAAGCCGAGGGAACAAAATCTCCTAAAGAGGGAAAAAAGTGCCTCGGTAGTCTTAGTGTGTTCATACACATCACTACCTAAATATATCAACAAATAGTGCAGTGAACAAGGATCTAACACTCATGTATAAGGAAGTGCCAAGCTATGTGGAATCAATCCACAAAAGGAAGTAAGCCCAAAACTTTGTGGAAAGCTTCAAACTTCTCCCTAGGTAGCCTTTGTGAAAAGGTCGGCAATGTTCTCCTGTGTGGGCACATATGCCAAACTGATCTCTCCAGTAGAGAACCTCTCCCTGACATAATGATAGTGCACCTCAATGTGCTTAGTGCGAGCATGGAACATAGGGTTCCTCGTAATTGCCAATGCGCTCTAACTATTAGTGAAGATGGTGGTGGTAGAAGAATGACCAATACCCAAATTAGCCATAAGGCATCTGATCCACACACACTCAACGTTTGTTGTGAAAGCTTCCCTATACTCAGCCTCACAACTAGAAGAAAATGAATGAGTTTAGTTAATGAATGAATGGTGAAACCTTAGACAAGTAGAAGGAAAGTTATGTGATTATATAGAAATTTATCGCTAACTCACGTTTTTAATTACAGATATGGATCCTTTTACATAGCAACATGTGTTTCATTTTTTGATTCACGCCTCGACTAAAATCAGAAATTGAAAAATAATCACCAAGATCACTTGCAAAAGCTCCACATATGGCATGGGACATCCGACAACAATAGAATGACTTTCCAAACAAACTATGGAGAGTACCACAAAATGAACAAGCTTGATTAATGAATGAATGGCTAAACCTCAGACAAGTAGAAGGAAAACTATGTGATTACATAGAAAGGTATTGCCAACTCACCTTGTTAATTACAGATATATATATCCTTTTATGCAACTACATAGGTTCGTTTCTGGATTAAAGCTTTGAATAAAATAAAAAATTGAAATATACTCACCTAGATCACAAGAGGTGTACATATGTCAAAAAGATTAGGGGATTCAGATGGCACATTCATGAGCAATAGAATGACTTTTCAAACAAACCATGGATAGTACTAGAAAATGAACAAGCTCAATTAATGAATGAATGGCAAAGCTCCAGACAAGTAGAAGGAAAGTTATGTGATTACATAGAAAGACATCTCCAAATCACCTTGTAATTAAAAATATACATCCTTTTACATAGCTTCATGGGTTCCTTTCTGGATTGAAGCCTCATCTAAAATCAAAAATTGAAAAATACTCACCTAGATCACGAGCAAAAGCTATATGCATGGCAAAAAGATTAGGGAATTTGGATGGGGCATTGACCCGCAGTAGAATGACTTTTCAAACAAAGTATGGAGAGCACCAAAAAATGAACAAGCTCAATTAATGAATGAATGGAAAAACCTGAGACGAGTAGAATAAAAGTTATGTGATTACATAGAAAGGTATCAACAACTCACCTTGTTAATTACAGATATGAATCCTTTTACACATTTGCATGGGTTCCTTTCGGATTGAAGGCTTGACTAAAATGAAAAATTGAAGAATACTCACCTAGATCACTAGTAAAAGCTGTACATATGGTAGAAAGATTAGGGGATTAGAATGGGGCATTATGTGATTACATAGCAAGGTATTGCCAATTCACCTTGTTAATTACCGATATGCATGATTTTATGTAGTTGCATGGGTTTGTTTTTTGATTGAAGTCTCCACTAAAATCAAAATGCGAAAAATACTCACCTAGATCACTAACAAAAACTATACCTATAGCAGAAAGATTAGGGAATTTGGATGGGGAATTCACCATCAGCAAAATGACTTTTCAAACAAGCTATGGACAATACTAGAAAATCAACAAGATCAATTAATGAAGGAATGGAAAAACCTCATACAAGTAGAAGGAAAGTTATGTGATTACATACAAAGGTGTCACCAACTTACCTTGTTAATTGCAGCTATGCATCCTTTTATATAGCTGCATGGGTTCTTTTTTTGGATTGAAGCCTTGTAGAAAATTAGAAAGTGAAATATGCTCACTTAGATCACTAGCAAAAGCTATAAGTATGGCAGAAAGATTAGGGGATTCAGATGGGGGCACTCACCAGTAGCATAACAACGTTTCAAACAAACTACGGATAGTACCAGAAAATGAACAAGCTCTGTTAATGAATAAATGGTGAAACCTCAGACAAGTTGAAGGAAAGTTATAGCAAAAAGACTAGGGGATTTGGATGGGGCATGCACCAAGATTATAATGAATTTTCAAACGAACTTTGGACAAGCTCTAGCCTTCCTTACAACGTCATTAGGCATGCTCTAGAGAAGGTGATCCTTCACATTGTTGAAGAAGACACTCCATGAGTTCAAAGATTCTCTATTAGCCTCCATGATGCACCCACTTCTCCTCCTCTTTGTCGACTCTTCCTTCTCCTCCTTCTCCAGATTTTTGTCTTGTTACGAAGCCTATTGTGTAAGATTTCCAAGGCATCTTTGTTTGATTTAGTTCGATTCCATTTGTAGAAGCTATGTGTATTTTCTTCTTTGGCGCTTGCTTTTCCTATTATTCTAATATTTTGCTTTTCTTTTTATATATCTTCATATTTTTCACACATAAATAATCACATGAAAAACCTCACCTTTTTAGAGTAGGGACAACCAATGAGTGCAACTAAACTACATATGCATATAGGATCCATTAATACTATTTGGTTCTAGTTTAACTAAAACCCCATCTCTGAATATTCTCACACCATAGGACATACACTTCACGACATTGATTTGCATATTTACTCTCTCTCTCTCTCTACTTTTTATCCACCTGCTTAAACGAGTTCCTCAGTTGTGTTTTCATGATCTACAATAGGCATTGTTAGGGTATAAACACTTGAGTTACATGACATGGATGAAAAACTAGTGAAATGATGATTACAAGATGATTATGATGTTGGTAGGTGATTACTGATTACGAGTTTAAAGATGATTTGGAGGAATTTGAATTGTTTTGGAAGATATAGTCTGAAAAGTCTTTTTGTGATATTCAGTTGGTATTTGGGCCATACGTTTCCAACGGAAGCTAGTTTTAAAGGTGGCTCAATGAGCTACAACTTGAGTTACACGACATGGATGAGAAAACAAAAGGAGATAGACTAAGTCTAACATAGAAAAGGAGATAGTGGAGTATTTGCATGTACATAGTAGAAGTGATAACTTTGCATGTCTTCATGGATGGCTATAGAAGTTGTATCCGGGACCACAGTTCTAGTATTCTTCTACTCAAGGGGGATTCTTCCTTAGGGGAGTATACCTTGTAACATGCTTGTGTGTAGGAAAACAACTTGCTAGTGTAGAACATAATGATGAGAAAATCACAAGAACACACTAACGAGAAAAGCACAATTCCTTAAGACTCAAAATGATTCCAACAAGTTAAAATATATCAATGAACATTACAAGCAAGGTAGTAGCCAGTCCAATACGAGACTAAATCATATGAGAGCAACAACAAAATGCATGAACTAACAAGATGTTGTCTGCAATTGAAATACAATAAGCTCATCACTAATGCACAACTAGCAAAGACTACCCAATTGCACTTAAAAACTATATGCACACAATTGAGTAGCCAAGAATTTGTATAATCACCAAAGAGTCACCTCAAAATATGGTGAACAAAGTTGCCATAGAGTATAACGAGCAGCCTAGAAGTAGCTCAAGGTGAGAGCATAATCATATGAGATAAAAAACATAGAGTAGGTAATCAAACTTTATCCTTCACATGAAAGACTTAGATTAGATGAGAATAGACCATAAAAGTTGAGGCATATGAGTGAAAATATTCTTCTCTAGAGGCCAAGTGTAGTGGCCTTGTTGATTCCAAGCATCTACTATTGCACACTTCAAACTGATGAAATTGGTGGCAGAGATGAGCTACTTTTAGTACTATTCACCAACCACTTTTAGGCCCTCCATTGAGAGCTTCTTACATCTGCAAGGTCTTGCAATGAATTTTCTTGCAATTACTCACCCGTTTAACTCGTACTAATGAATCCAAGAACAATTCACTTTTTATCCCATACCGCATCAAATTGAGTGTCTCGTTTTTGTCGCCTCATGGCGGTCATGCCAAAACTAGGTAGAGTAGATGCTTTAATTTGGATGTGCCAAAACTGGCTGGAGGTGGTGGCCTATCTTAAAAGTGCCAAAAATAGGTGGTGAGTGTAGCAAGGTGATGTGCTAGCTTGCAAGAATGTCTACCACCTATTGCCTCTCATCATTCACCTTGATTAGCAATGAAAGGCAAATTGGAACAATCTCACTATCATGAAGCCCTACAAGGAACATCTACTCGCCCTCCACCCCATAGCATGGGTGCATGTATGCCTTGCTCAAAGTTGAGGGTGCATGATCTCCTTCCCCACTCACTCAAAGTGCTAGGTGGACACTCATCTAGGAGACCCTTTGCCTTGCAAGGTGTTGTAGGTGAAAAATTCGCCAAATGATGCTTTGAGGTCCCCACACTTGCCTTGGTGTGCCATTTCAGGGAAACTTCATGGCAAGCATGGAAGGTGACCTCTCACCTATCACAAGCTCTAGTGGGATCTTTCCCAAGGTGACTTCATGCTTGTGGGAGTTTGGGAGTAGTATCAAGGAGGATGTCACTCTAGCACAATGGAAAGTACCAACGTGAGGAGATCCACCTCATAATTGTCAATCCGTGGAGATGTGAGGACTAGTATGAAGACTATGAGCAAGTGATGGCACAAGTGTGTGAGTGAGAAGAACACAAACATGCACACACATACACATGCATGCACACAAGACAAGAACAAGGAGAGGAACAATGGAGTTCTTTGCATTAGTTAAAAAGTCTCTTACACAAGCTCAAATCTGTGACTTGTTTTTGTAAGTCTTGTAGGGTTTTTGAGTCAATGATAAGAGACAAGGTTGAGACTATGGCTTGGGGCACAGCTGTCGCATCCTTCCATCATTGTTGTTTGAGTTGATCCGATTCCTCTGTTAACTGGTCATGTGCCTCGAGTAAAGTGGCATAGTCTTCAAGAATGATTTTGATGTTTTCAGGGGTCACAACTTGAAATTTTGAGGGACTAATGGGCCACAGGTGTGCTTTCGATGGCTGCCTCTAAGTTTTCCTGGTTTTTTAGTTGTAGAGATCGATTTCCTCATGAGCCGCTGCTAGGTGTCACTTGAGTGGTTCCATATTGCACTGGAGTTTTGAGTTGTGTTCCAGTTGTATGTGTAGATGGCCTTCCACCACTTGGATTGCTTCTTGGTCTACGTTCTGTAGCTTTTCTTCCAATATGCTATGAGCCTCCTGTAAGGTCTGAAATTGTGTTTGGAGACTGACGTTATCCTCTTCCAATGTAGTGAGGTGATGTTGTAGTGCTTCAAAGTGCTCTTGTAATCGCTAGTTATGTTCTTGTAGCTGATTGTATTCTGTTCTTAACTGTGACATACACAAAAACATGGTGTCAAATGCATTATTTATAGATGAAGGTGTATTTTTTATAGTGGAGGATGCAAGGGAAGGGAAATGGGGAACGGGAAGTGTGAATGTTGTGTCTACTGGGGATGTGTGTGCCGGTGAAATTGGTGGAGGAGGGATGGGGGAAAGTGGAAGTGTGGGGGGAGGGGGAGGTGTCATTGGTGGTGAAATGTCCATGCTCTCAACTGGGGATGTGAAAGTGGTGTCTACCATATATATCAGAATGGTAGGTGGTGTGTGTGTGTGTGATCATGGTGAATTGGTGTGGTGTGGATGTTGGGAATGGGATCGATGAGAAGGGTTGAGCAGTGGTTTGAAACATTCTAGAAAGGAAATCATGGATAGGTTGAAGGACAGGTGGGATGGGGGGTGGGAAATGTGAGCCTGGAGGTAGAAAGTTCATGAATGGAGGCATGGTTATAGGGAATCCAAGAAATGTGGATCTAGTGTCTGGATGGCCGATGATAGAGGTCGTGGAGGCTGTTGGTCCTATGGCTCTCTCCATGAGAGATTCGGCTGTGATGGTGGTGGCATGATATACAAGGTTTTCAAAGGAGGAGAACAAAGTTGAATTGGAAGTGGGACTACGGAAGATGAAGGTTTTCTTTGTGGGTTGGGTAGCCATGGTGATATCTTTTGCTTGTGTTCGAGGAGGTGATGGCAGAGGGGTCGGTGGTGGTGGTTCAGTGGACTCTTCATGGGTGACTCTGTGTTCTTGGCCAGGAGTTCTTGCTGCTTGGGAGGTTATCTCGATTGCTTCAGATGTCATAATAGGTTCTTCCTTAGTGGTAATGAGAATCTAGATGTTTTTACCGATCGTGGTCGTGTTTGAAATCTTCGTGGATCATATTGAATGGGAAGCCTTTGTATCGTTGATCACTAGGAGAACTTCGAAATATTTAGAGTCAAATCCAGCTTCTTCCAAGAGCTGAGCCATGAGCATTCTGCTATTCTGTTTGGTGAGCAATTGTTGCACCCACACTCGTTCCATGATTTGATACAACCTTCAGAGTTCTGCTGTATATGCTAGGGCACCGGTGGTTTCTTCTTCTTCTACTTCTTTGTCTTCCTCTTCTTCACCCTCCATGTGTTCTAGTTGTTGAGATAAATTTCTCTGTTGAGCATCATCCCAATGTACATGGCAGAATTCTGTGAATTTCCTCCATCTTTGGGAAGAGGTGCCCCGTTCTTCTGTGTTCGAAAAGAATTCTACATCAGAGATTTGTGTATTTTGCAAGAACGATTCAAAGTTGAAGGTGCTCATGCCTTCAATGTCTCCGATGGTAGCAAATTCAAATTCCGCTGGGGTGGGAGGAGTAGATCGGGCAGCTTGGGATGTGCCTTCAGATCCAGACCTGGGTATTCTAATTGTAAAGGGAGGCACAATGGCATCCCCTCGTGGTGCAACTTTCGGAATCATAAGAACTTCACATGTCTGGACATAGGGAATTGAGCCTCTCATGTGCTTGGATTGATGTGAGGCAGTTTTTTGTCTTTTAAACATTTGTAGTTGTGACCAAGTCAAAGCGCGTTTGATGGGTATGTCATATGATAAGAATTTGTTTTTGATACGTGTTATTGCACAACATCCATTCACCACTAGCTTCCTAGATGACCACTTGTTAGCTCCGTACACCTACTCCATAATCCATACAGGGAGCTTAATAGTTAATGCACCTGTCTCTGCCAAGTAAAGGCCGAACCAGATCCGTTTGTGGGGTTGAGTGAATCTGTCCTAGCCAGGGAATACAAAATGCTACATACACATGTGGAGAGGGATGGATACATTTGGTGTGAGTGCCACCATATCTTTTAACTTTTGCAGTTTGCGATTCTTCATGTTACTGGGTATCAATGCATCCTTCTCTGAGGGCACATGAGTGTCGTGCATGTTCAAAGCTGAGCTCACCAATTCCAAGGTAAGTTCAAACTTCTTCAACTCATTGTTGCCTGATAGGGAAGGAAGGACAAAAGTTCCTGGTCGGTCCTTTTCCTCATTTGCCTATAATGTTGATACCAAATAATAGCACCACAGATTATCTGGTTTCGGTAGGGGTGCCTCAAAGTACTCTGCCCAGCCCTGCGTGTTGCCATATGCTTTGAAGTTCTAGTGTGTTCTCGAGAGTCTCGAATTCTTTGGAAAAGAATTGGAATCGAACCCATGACTTTTCATACTCACACTTGGACTCCCAAATATAATTAGCCTCTCCTAAGGGCCCTGGCATGCCATTGAACCAGTGAGAGTTTGCATGGACGCTCTCTATTATTCTTATGGGAGGGTCTGGTATGGGTATTTGTTGAAGGTGCCACAAGTCTACAGGTTGTTCAGTTGGTGGCACTTCAATTGGTAGATTCCCCGCATCAATACCCACAGTACTTACTCCTGCCTGTGAGCTCGGGCTTGCTGCTTCTACCATGATAGTGCTTGTAGCTGTTGATGCTTATCTGCTAGAAGAAGAGAGGCATATTAGCATTGCATAGGAAACATTATGTTATGGTGTTCCCTCCACAATACTAACATGACATCCAAAGTGGCTAGAGGTTAGCAGGTGAAGTGTTCATGATGTGTGTGAATGTTGGTTAGTAGGTTAGTGATTCCCCTAGATGCATACTTTTGGATGTGCACTGTACTTAGAATGCACCTACATCAAAGTGGACTGATTTACAAAATTGGGTCAGGGGGTTTGATATGGGGTTTACGTCTCCAAACTTTGATCATGGGATCGTAGCTTTTAGTGGTGATGACATGTAAAGGTTTGTGGACTAGATTTGTTGGATTTGGGACTTTTTATGTCCCCATCTCCCAACATTCCTAGGTGTGACTGAAGATGTAATGGTGTGGAGTGTAGATGTTTGCCGTGGAATTTGTGCCAAGAGTGCTTGTGAGTGTTGATTCAATCTTGTGAGTGGAGGTGAAGCTATTTGAGCTCGTAAGCAGGTCTTGGGCACCCATATTTGTTTAGCATTTGGGATAGCCTTCATTGACTTCTTTGGGACCCAAATAGAAATGGTCTGTCTAGATTGATGCTTAGGGTACTCCTGTGTTGTAATCCTCGACTGTGTAGTTCGTTTGGTGCATCTTTGGGATCTTGTCTCTAGAGTCGAGGGTTGTTCACCCTTGCATATCCAGATGTGCTTCATGCCAAGAGGTACTTTCTTGGAATCCTCTTTGGAAAAGAAGGGAACTCCTCATTGACTTTTGCACCTTCTTCAAGAGTGACAATATTCTGCAGCATAGAACTTTGGACAAGAATAGCATCGTTATCTTCATGTGGGTTCCTAGAGGGACTAGGAGTTGGTGCCTTTCCTAGTGGCTTTAGTGCTTGATTCTCTAACTCAATTGTGATGCGGCTTTGGCTCACCCATACCCAAAGAAGTCCACTTCTTAGGTTTAGGTTGATTGCATGATCATAGATCCAGTCTTGACCCAAGACAAGAGGTTCGGTAAGATCCTCATCTTCACACACTAGCACTTTGAATGTCATTAGAACATCTTGAATATAGAGAGGAAGTTCCACTTCGCCCATGCAAGGGGTTTCCACACCTCCCAACCCTATGAGGTTTGCCTTGATAGGATTGACCTTCAATTGCAATTCTTGGCAGTAAGAAAGTCGGACTCCACTCGTGGCTGCTCCTGAGTCGATCAAAGCCCTTACGGTCCTTGCATTCTTTCCTTGTCCTACCTCTAGGGTCACAAAGGGTCGTCGATCAACTATCCTATGGGAACGTTCACCTGATGCTTTGCACATGGCCATGTGATACAGTGGCATCTCATCCTTACGTATTGGATATTGAGTTTGTTGAGAAATATCACACCGCTTCACATAGGTATGGGCATCCATGTGAAGGGTTGGCCAACAAAGTCCTATGAATAGAATTGCCTTAATCAAACGGTCTGGTCCAAAGTGTCCTGCCACACCTTGGTGAACAGTCTCTAAGATCTTTAGATATTCGCTGTCATAGACACATAATCTAAGATACCTGTCTTTCCTCATCTTTATAGATTATCTCCAATTAGAGCATAGTCTAATACTTCTTGGTCTAAGCTCCTTTGTCTAGCCAGGGTCATTTCTGGAGGGAATGTTTTCTATAGAATTCACTGACTCCGTATCATCTATAGTTCTATGGATGGGATTCCATTGAATAGGGGGCACATCTCTATGAGAATAATCCTTGAGATTCACTTTGGTTGTGACACCTAAGTGTTGCAAATACAAAGAATTGATTCCACAATCCTGTACTACTTGCAACTGCCTCAAGAATGGCCTTCCCAGAATCATCTCGTAGGCCTGATTTTTGCTAAAGTCACATATAGCAAAAGTATGCTCAAACTCTACAACACAAGTAGTGAGAGTTATCCCTTCTAGTAGCTCCAAGGGTCTTTTGATGTGACCATCAGCCATTTGTAATTTCATTCTTTTGGGCCTAAGTGTGGGCTTGCCCCATCACTTCCATATAGAAGTGGTAGCAATTGCAACTCCTGCACCTGAGTCCAAAATTGCCCTGGTGGTGTAACCTTGATGAGTGATTGGAAGATAGGTGTTTCCTTCTTCCCCTTCAATCATGTCTCCTTTCTTGTCCAAAGGTATTTTTGGCACGGTTCTATGAGATCCTACCTGGGAACAAGGTTTCGTTACTTCTGGCACTTGGTTGGCTATGTGTTTCCACAATTCTAGCTTAACCTTGAGTAGCTCCTCTAAAGTGAGATTGCACTGGTGTTTTTCACTACCTCTGTATTCCTAGGTATGAATGAATTCTCCTTTCTTACCAAGACTGTGGGTGCCCTCATACATGTGGACTTTGCTTCCCATGGGCTTGTGAAGTATGGTAATTCTTGCGAGGAATTAAGTCTAACCGTTCACTTGAGGGGGCATCCTCCTGTTCTCCATAGATGGAGGGAATGTCTTATGGGAATTGGTTGTGTAAGTCATCCACAAGTTCAATAGGAGGAGGATATTCTCTATCTTTTGCCCATTACTCTTCTTGAATTTCTCTTAGAAATTCTTGGGAATACTAATTCATAGAATAAGTGGTGTCTGGTTCAGTGGAATTACACATAAGCATCCTTGGGAGGAATGCTCATTCTTCCACTGACCTTGTCCTTACCTTGACAGGTGGTGTCCTTTTCACATTTTGCAATTAGCCTCTCCAATATGTCTAATCGTCCATCAAAATGCAATTGAGTCCTAGCTGAACTAGAGCAGTTAAAGAGCCGGTTGGCTTCAAACATGGTTTGAGCCAATTCCACCATCTTAGCACAAAGTTTAGTTCATTCCAGCTCTAGGTCAGCTCTAGGCACTACAAGGAATATGGGCGCATAGCGACGGTTAAGGTGACACAATTTCTTCGCTATAAAATTGCAAAAAGCATCGCAAGCAGCGCCGAGTGCAGACCGTCGGTTAAACAACAAACAAAATGACGTTTTTATCGATGTGTGGCACGATGGGATGTGTGACGCTCGTAGTGAGCATTTCTAAAGCGACGATTTAAAAAAGCATCGCATAAGCGACACTTTTTTGCATTGCATAAGTGACGGTAAGTAACATCACTTATGCGATGCCAATTGCAGTGCTTTTTATGATGCTTTACCATCGCTTACACGATGGATTTTTTAGGAAAAAAAATTAAAACGTTGGAGGCTTTTCGATCAGCATCTTCATGCATCTGATCGAAGATCTCCCCAACGTTTGCAATTGTGCTGCATTTACGAGCTAAAACAATCACTTGCAGAATTGTTGTTTTGTCTAATCTCTACCTTATTGTCTCTCTATGTCTCTGTTTCTCTATTTCTACCTCTTTCTCTCTTTGAATTATCTTTCTCTCTCTCTCTCTTTGAATTATCTCTCTTTCTCTCTCTCTCTCTCTTTATTGCAGGTTATTCAAGAAGCTAACCAAGCAAAACATATGGCTAACTATTGTAAGTACAATTTCCATTCTTTGTATATCATTTGAATTGTGTTATTTTCATTAATTAGCATACACACACTTATTGATATGCACATATACACTTATACATGATGAAGATGCATGTTCACACATATACGCATGCACATACACACACATACATGTGCACATACACTTACACATACACATGAATACATTTATATGCACATCCACATGCATGCACATTCACATGCATGCACATGGATGCAAATGGAAATGCATCCACATGCACATGCTTGTTTCATACATATACACATGCATATACATACACTTGTATATGTTTATACACATACACATACATATGCACATATGTATATATACACACATACACATACATACACATATATATGCACATACGTACACACACATATACACATACACAAACATGTACATACATACATATACACATATACATGCACATACACACATATACACATACACATATACATGCACATACATATACACACACATACACATGCGCATGTGCATGCGCATACACATATACACTTACACATGCACATGCACATACATACATATACACACACATACACATGCACATGCACATACACATACATACACATGCACATGCACATACATGCATATACACATATACATATGTACATACATTCATATACACACATATTACACATATATACATGCACATATGTACACACATATGAATGAATTATATAATTAAAGTACTAAAACACATGCTTAATATAAACAATAATAACAATCAATAGAACAAAACTTTTCATTACTTAATACCATACACTCAATTCAAAACATAACTGAAATGAACAATATATAGATTATATATATATATATATATATATATATATATATATATATATATATATATATATGTATGTATGTATGTATGTATGTACGTATATATATCAATGTAAATACATATCCAATGTCATAATCAAGAATCCTAATCATCATCATCATCATCGGCATCATGATCATCCTCATCCTCATCATCATGATCATCCGCATGATCTGATGTATCTGTGTGAGCACCCTATGATGACAAACATAAATAACTAAAACAATTAAAACATACATAAAAATAAAATAATTATATAAAATTTAATAATTCTCACAAAGGCATCCGGATGATCTCGCATATACTCGCTCAAACACTGATATCCAAAATGTGTAGCATACTTGATCTCACGTTTCATAGGATATTGGCCATAATCCTTTCACTGCATTGAAACAAATAAAAAAGATTAGTTGTTGATATATTTAGGTAGTGATGTGTGTGAACACTCTAGGACCGCCGGGGCACTTTTTTCCCTCTTTAGGAGGTTTTTTTCCCCCGGCTTGTATATACGCCTATTGCCCTAATGGGCTACTCATCTTTGTACATTCTCTAGTAATACATTCAGTCTTGTGTGTTGTGCTCCAAGCTTCTTCTTCTTCCTTGTGCTGTTCGCGTGCTTCCGCAGACGTCTAACTCCAACAATTGGTATCAGAGCAGGTCGTTGCTTCTTCTAGGGCGCCGTCGACACTCCTCCGTTTGCAGTCTCAGATTCGCACAAAATTTGGTGAGCATACTCAGGGTGTTTCCGAGATCAAAACAGCTTCGCTGTGTGGTGCCGAAATCGCGATCTGAGCTCGTTTCGGCCTCCGAACGCACTATCGCAGCGCTTGTGCAGGCTATTTCGTCCTTTTGTGCCAAAGGTATATACCAGTTTCTGTTCGCCAGTTTAAGCGTCTTGAAGTCTGCTACAGGTCTAGCAGAACTCGTCTGGGCAGTTTTGTTCAACTTTTTGAGATACAATCAATTTTGTGCATCAAGGTATTTTAGTCACCGGCCATGGCTGAAAGCAGTGATGTATTCCGTATGTTGGCTGTTGAGGATAAGTTGGATGGTACCAACTACCCATTATGGGCTTATATGATGCGACATGTACTGGTTGCAAAAGGATTGTGGAACATTGTGCAGGGTGTTGAAAGACGTCCTGTTACACCTGTAACGACAGGTACTGCAAATACAGGTGTTGGAGCTGATGAAGATGGTGTCGAAGATGATATTCCGCAGATTCCTGTTCGTGCTGCTGTTTCTGTTGCACCTACTGCAGAGCAGATTCGTTGGGATTGCAGAGATGCCCAGGCACATGCATTGATAGCTTTGTCTGTCAAACGTGCCATTATTCCTCACATTCGCTCTTGCAGAACAGCAAAGGATGCTTGGGATACACTTACCACTTTGTACCAGGCTAGGAATGAGGCTCGTGTTGCTTACCTCCGAAAACAGTTGGAGAGTGAGCACATGAATGAAGGTGATTCTATGGACAGTTTTCTTACAAAGATCAAAGACCTGAAGGAACAATTGATTTCTGCTGATGAGGTTATACCAGATAGCTCACTTGTGCAGACCGTTCTGAATGGTCTTCCTGATTCATATCAGAGTTTTGCCTCTACTCTTCGGTTGATGATGAAAGGCAATCCGAATGCCTTGTCATTTGAGGAATTAGTCTCTGTTCTATTGCAGGAAGATCAGTCCAGGCAGAACAGGTCCATTATGCGTGTTGCAGATCAAGCTTTCCTGGCTAGTCAGAAGGGCAAAGGAAAATGGAGCTCTTCTACTAGTAAGCAGAAATCTGCAAATGCTGCACATTCGAAGAACCAAGACAAAGATGAGAAAAAATCAGAAAAGCAGAAATTGTTTTGTAAGTACTGTAAAGGTAATGATCATATCATAAAGAACTGTCCAAAACTGGCTGCTAAAGAGGCAAAGAAGAAAGAGGCTGGAATGGTTGTTGCAGAGGCCTCTACACCAAAAACAGAGTCTGCAAATCTTGTGCAGGAAGAAGAATGGGCGTTTACTACTGTCTGCAGTTTTGACCCATCTTCTCATGATCAGTGCATGTCTGCAGTAGACTCAGATGTTTGGTACTTTGACAGTGGGGCGACCAAACATATTACCTCGCAGCGCAGTTTCTTCTCTTCACTCGAGCCTGCCCCTACAGGGAATACTGTCACATGTGCCAATAACTCCTCTTATCCTGTTATGGGAGTTGGTAAGATCATTCTGACTACTGCTGATGGTAGTTCTTTCACTTTGTCAGATGCTTTATTTGTGCCAGGGATCAAAAAGAATCTGTTATCAGTTTCTGCATTAGCCAAGATTGGCTTGGTTGTGAAATTTGTTGATGACAGGTGTACAGTCCATGATCTCTCAAATGGCGATGTGATTATTGCTTCTGGCATTTTATGTCGTGGGCTGTATAAGCTCATAGACTATGAAAGATCTGTGAATGATTCGGCATGTGCAGTTCATGATTCTCAGGCTATGTCAGATGCAAAGCTTTGGCATGCACGCTTTGGTCATCTGAATTTTGCTAGTTTGTTACGCCTGCAGAAATCTGAAATGGTGTCCTCTTTGCCCAAACTTGAGGCACCTGGAAAACATGTTTGTGAAGGCTGTATTTTGGGCAAAATGCAGCGTTCTTCCTTTCCAAAAGATGGTTCAGTTCGGGCTATGCAGAAATTGCAGCTTGTACATAGTGATGTCTGTGGTCCTATGCAGACACCCTCTTTTGGAAATTACCTTTACTTCGTGACTTTCATTGATGATTTTTCCAGGCATGCATGGGTATATCCACTCAAAGCAAAGTCCGAAGTGTTCATGTGCTTCAAACAGTTTTTGGTTTTGGCTGAAAATCTGTCAGCATGTAAAATGGGCACCCTCCGTTCTGATCGAGGGGGGGAATATATGTCTTCAGATTTTAATGCATTTCTGGCTGAACGTGGGATAAAACACCAGTGTACAGTGCCGTATACACCTCAACAGAATGGAGTTGCTGAACGAAAGAACAGGTCACTCATGGAGATGGCGAGGTGCATGGTCAAAAGTCAGGCTTTACCACATAGTTTCTGGCTTGAGGCTGTCATGTGTGCAGCATATGTACTGAACAGGTGTCCCACCAAAGCGTTGCAGTCTATCACTCCATATGAGGCTTGGCATGACCGCAAGCCATCTGTTGCTCATCTGCGTGTTTTTGGTTGTTTGGCATATGCATTAGTGCCTGAACAACATCGCAAAAAATTGGATGATAAGGCAGTAAAATGTATTTTTGTTGGGTACAGTTCTGAAAGTAAAGGCTATCGTCTGTATCATCCACAGACTAAACGCATTCTGGTTAGCCGTGATGTTATCTTTGTGGAAGATGCTATTCAGCCATTGCTTTCATGTACTAAGGAGACATCTGTTAGCTCCAAAGACATGTATGATACTTTGATGCCTCTTTTTACAGGTGGACAGGCTAATGCTGGTCCTAATGAGGCAACTTCTCAGCCTTTGCAGGTTTCATATGATGATGCAGATCATTCCATTTCTGATGCAGATTTACATGATGCACTTGTTGATGAGAGATCTGATATTGAACAGGCAAAAACTATGCCAAAATGGCTGGTGCAAACTTTGCGTGACAGCAAATTAGATGCACCTTTGTCATATCGTACTCGTTCAGGCTCTCATAGTACCTCCTTTGCATCAGATTGCTATGCTATGGCTGCATCTAGTCTCTGTGATGAGAATGAGCCTGTTTCTTTTGATGAAGCACAAAATTCAGAAAATTGGATGGCTGCTATGCAATCTGAATATGATGCTATAATGAAGAATGGTACATGGTCTTTATGTGACTTGCCTCCTGGCAAGAAGGCCATTGGCACTAAGTGGGTATACAAGCTGAAGCGTAAACCTGATGGTACAGTTGACAGGTATAAGGCTAGGCTTGTTGCAAAGGGTTATGCGCAGGAAAGAGGCATTGATTTTGATGAGACCTTTGCACCTACATGCCGTATGACTACTGTTCGGAGCATTTGTGCACTTGCAGCCCATCATGGTTGGAATGTACATCAGTTGGACATTAAAACAGCATTTCTGAATGGTGACTTGCATGAAGAAGTGTATGTTTTTCAGCCCCGTGGCTTTGTGCAAAAAGGGCATGAAAACCAGGTGTGCAGGTTAAAGAAGGCGTTATATGGTTTAAAGCAAGCACCACGTGCTTGGTATGAGAAAATACATGCCTATCTAATTGCACATGGTTTTGAGAACAGTCCAACTGAAAGCACCTTATATGTTAAGCGTGCTAATGATGTGCTTCTGATCATTGTTGTCTATGTAGACGACATGCTGCTCACTGGTCCTCTTGAGAAGCATATTGCTGATTTTAAGGCTGATTTGCATGCCTCATTTGAGATGTCTGATTTGGGGCATTTGCATCACTATTTGGGCATTCAGTTTATGCACGTTGATGGTGGAATGGCTTTGTGTCAAACGAAATATATTGACACATTATTGCAGCGTTTTGGCCTTGAAGACTGTAAGCCTATTGCCACTCCTATGGAGACAGGTTTACGATTGAGTCTTCATGATGCTGGAGATGCATTTGATGCTGTTCTCTATCAGCAGGCTGTTGGATGCTTGATTTACTTATGCATTACTCGGCCAGATATTCAGTTTGCTGTCTCACAGATGAGCAGGTTCATGCATTGCCCAGGAGTCACGCATTGGAAAGCGGTTAAGCGCATCTTTCGCTACTTGAGTGGTACTCGGCTACTTGGGTTGTTTTATCCCAAGGGGGGATCACTACCGCCAGATTTGCATGCTTTTTCTGACTCAGATTGGGCTGGTTGCTATGACACTCGTGTGTCCACCAGTGGTTTTTGCTTCATGCTTGGTAGCTCATGTATATCTTGGTTGAGCAAGAAGCAGCCTACTGTGGCCACTTCCAGTTGTGAGGCTGAGTATAGGGCAGCTTTCACAGCGACTGTTGAGTGTGTGTGGCTTAGACGCCTTATGGCTGATTTGGGTGTTGGCCAGTCTTCTGCCACCACCATCTTCACTGACAGTCAGAGCGCATTGGCAGTTGCGAGGAACCCTGTGTTCCATGCTCGCACTAAGCACATTGAGGTGCATTATCACTATGTCAGGGAGAGGTTCTCTGCTGGGGAGATCAGCTTGGCATATGTGCCCACGCAGGAGAACATTGCAGACCTTTTCACGAAGGCTCTGCCTAGGGAGAAGTTTGAAGCTTTCCGTAAAGCTTTGGGCTTACTTCCTTTTGTGGAGTGATTTCCACATAGCTTGGCACTTCCTTATACATGAGTGCCAGCTCCTTGTTCACCGCATCACTCCCAGGGGGGATTTGTTGATATATTTAGGTAGTGATGTGTGTGAACACTCTAGGACCGCCGGGGCACTTTTTTCCCTCTTTAGGAGGTTTTTTTCCCCCGGCTTGTATATACGCCTATTGCCCTAATGGGCTACTCATCTTTGTACATTCTCTAGTAATACATTCAGTCTTGTGTGTTGTGCTCCAAGCTTCTTCTTCTTCCTTGTGCTGTTCGCGTGCTTCCGCAGACGTCTAACTCCAACATTAGTTTCTTGCATTTTAACTAATCTTTTTTATTTTAACTGCATGTTTTTAATCTCATGTTTCATAGGATATCGGCCATAATCCTTTCACTGCATTGAAACAAATAAAAAAAGATTAATATACTCACAATAACACATATACTTACAAATGTAGCTACAAAACCATGATGGCCCATTTGGCCGGTGAGATGTGTGGCCCAACTCAACTCTCTTCTTTGGAACAGTCTGTTTATTTAAAGAAAAAAGAAGTACATAAATTAAATGTAAAAATTACTAAAATATATGAAAAATATAAATATAAACTATTAATTTGTATACCATGTGCTGAGGAAATGACTCCTGAAGACGTAGCTGTCTACAAAAAAACTACCACCTCTCAGGTGGTATGTTAGGTCACCTCTTATTTTTTTCCACCATACAATATCTCCTGTTAATTTAATCTCAAATAGAAAAAAAGAATCAGAATACATACACATATATACACACACATACACATACACATACCCACATACACATATACATGCAAACATATACATGCAAACATATACATGCAAACATATACATGCAAACATATACACATACACATATACATACATATAACATAAACACACATATACATATCCACATATATATGTACACACATACACATGCATGCATATACACTCATTCATACAAAATACATGCATTTATCCCACAAAAATGTGTATTTGTGTATATGTGAATATGTGTGTATGTGTAAATGTGTATATGTGAATATGTGTGTATGTGTAAATATGTATATGTGAATGTTTATGTATGTAAATAATCAGATTATTAATATCAAATACCATTATTTGTAGATTCCGATCAATCAGATGGAACTCCACCACCGTCTCCTAATCGTGCAAGGTACTATATACTGTAAGTATATCAAAATTTTAATTTTAAGTATATTTGATAGATACATAACTTATATATTTTTTTGTTTCTTGTTATAATCAGATTCTGATCAATCAGAGGGCACTCCATCACCACCTACCCATGCAATGACTTCACATGTGTCCCCCGATAGGAATTATGATGAATTTTACTATCAAGAGCATATTATATGTTGGTGTAACTCTTGCTATGGCACGTATCGAAGACCACGATTGGAATCTATTGAACATGAGGCAGAGTATGGTACTTTTGAGCGTGCACCATCACCTGCTCAACGTGATAATGCTTGGGTATGTATTTTTTCTATAAAATAATGTCATTATTTTATTTGAAAACCATATACAAAATCAAGTTACTGTTGATATACAGGAATACTTGCTCGATGATGATGATGATGATAATTTTTCTCATAATGTTAATATACCTCGTACACGTCATGGACTTTCTATTCATCAATTACAAGAAAAGGTTTCTAGAAATCCTCTACCTCCTGGTTTAGAGACTAAAACAGCTGGAGATTATCCATTGCCAGCTCGTGATCGTTCTCTAGTACAAACATATGATAGAAGAAGATGTGGAGGATGGAATAGAGGACCCCTTTCTTTAGATGGAGAGGTTTTCAACTTTTTGGGTAACCGCTATATGATTTCTCCATCCACTATTACTAATGCTGGTCGTGGTTTCTTTATTGTAGAGGATTTGTATGTGCCTCCGAACTCTGAAGTCACTCTTATGTCATTTTGTGGTCCTAGATATGGATGGGGAGATTGGCATCGACTTGCACGTTATGTTCAAAGCATGAGTACTTATGGAATATGCTTGAATGAAGCATCCCTTACTAGTAGAAGGATTTTTCACATGTAGAAAATGAAAGATTATATATTGATGGAAGACCTTACACACATGGAAATATAGCAGGTTTAATAAATAGTAGTCGAGGGTTACATAATAGTTCAAGAACTAATTGCACATTTGAGGAGCATGAAAATAGTCATGAATCACCATACATGAGTAGAGATGTATCAAGATACATAGTCGTCAATGCTATTACTACATTACATGCTGGTGATGAATTATTAGTGAATTATGGATGGTGTACACCTCCGAGAGCACCTTTTAGCTAGAGATAGAATGAAAATTTTCTACATATTTAATAACTTATATATGTTTAAAGTTTACTTTTTTTTCATTTATGGAATACTAATGATTTTTATTCATGTGTGTAGATTTCGACGTATGATGTTGATGATACTCCTCCACACCATTCACAATTGCCCATAAGACCTCATTTATCAGAAGCTTCTACGAGGAGGCTACGCAAAAGTGATCCTGTGGACTATGCAAGGTTGAAAGATCTATATTCAAAAGAAAATAAAGTACAAGATTTTTGCGACAATGATGAAGATGATGGCATGGCAGATTTTATTGAGGATTGGTATCAAAATGACAGTGAGAGCATTGATATTTCTAAAAATATGAAATGTCTTCGAGAGGAATGTCTAAAGCATGTATATGAAGAAAGTCGTTTGACACGACCAAGTGTGAGCTTACTTATTCTCAATCTTCAAAATCATTTTGGATGGATTAATGTATCTGTTTTGGCACTATTAAGGTATAATTTTCAATTTTCTATCTATTTATATATATATACATGCATAAATATATACATATAAATATATGCATATATAGACATACACATAATTATACATGAATGCATACACACATATAAACATACACACACGTATACACACATACACATGTTATGAGAGTAAGGTCAAATTATACATACATGTATCGAATGAAGATGTTTTGTCCATCTAGCCTTTAGAATTGTCCACCCAACCTTTAGAATCTTCCTGACACATCTGTTTCTCCTATTCTAGTCGACCTAATACCTCTGCTGCTAACTTTTTAAGAACTTTGCATACAAATATTAAGTATCAGTTAGCTATGGAGGTATTAGGTCATTAGGAAAATGGGAGGACCAAATTTATCTTGAAGATTTTGAAGGATGGAAAAATAATTTCAAAGGATGGGCGGAAAGAAAGCATCTATTCAATGCAGGTTTTTATCTTACTTTAGCTAAGGTAAGAACAAGAACTTGCATTGAATAGACACTTTCAATCCACCCATCCTTTAAAACTATTCATGCATCTTTCAAAATCTTCAAGATAAATTTGGTCCTCCTATTTTCCAAATGACCTAATACCTCCATAGCTAACTGATATTTTATATTTGTAAACAAATATGCAAGCCTTAGTTAGCAAGGCAGGTAATAGATTGACTAAAAAATGGGAGACAACCATATGATTCAGTGGTCTAGATATCTATATGAAAGTCTACAAACCACAATAAACAAAAAGAAAATTAGAAATGAAATCAAATATACATAGCTACACATGCATACATACACATACATACACATATATATACACATAAACATACATATACATATGTTATGAGAGTAAAGTCAAATTATACATACCTGTATCGAATAAAGATATTTTGTCCGTCTAACCTTTGGAATTGTCCACCCAACCTTTAGAATCTTCCTGACACATCTGCTTCTCCTATTCTAGTCGACCTAATACCTGTGCTGCTAACTCTTTTATGAACTTTGCATACAAATATTAAGTATGAGTTAGCTATGGAGGTATTAAGTCGTTTGAAAAATAGGAGAATTAAATTTACCTCAAAGAATTTGAAGGATGGAAGAATAATTTTAAAGGATGGGCAGACACAAAGTGTCCATTCAGTGTAGGTTTTTGTTTTTACCTTAACTACGGTAAGAACAAGAACTTGCATTGAACACTTCATGTTCGCCCATACTTTAGAATTATTCATCCATTTTCCAAAATCATCGAGAGAATTTTGCTTGTCTTATTTTCAAACAACCTAATACCTCCATAGTTAGCTGATACTTAATCCTTGTAAACAAATATGTAAGTCTTAGTTAGCAAGGCAGGTAATAGATTGACCATAAAATGGGAGACAACCAAATGATTCAATGGTCTAGATATGAAAGTCTGCAAACCACAATATACAAAAAGAAATAAAAGCGAAATCAAATATACACAACTACACATGCATACATACATATACATACATACACATTCATACATACATACACATTCATACATACATACACATACATACATACACATATATACACACATACACATACATATATGCATACACATACGCATATGTATATATACATACATATACACCTATAAAACACATATATACACATACATACATATACACATATGCATACATATATGCATGCACATGCATATACACATCCACATACACATACACATAAACATACACATATATAAAATTATATGCATATATATATATATATATATATATATATGTGTGTGTGTGTGTGTGTGTATTTATTTATTTATTTTTATTAATATGTCTTTTTTTTTAATGAACTTACAGGTTATTATCTGAAAATTTTTTACCAAGTCATATTATTCGTCCTACCTCACATGATGAAATGAAGAAGATAATCAACAAACTTGGTATAGATTATCAATGTATACATGCATGTCCTAACGATTGTATTTTATATAGAGGTGAATATGCAAACTCTTTGACATGTCCCAAATGTCAATCTCCTCGATATAAGGACAAAGAAGGTAAAATCCCAAAAAAGGTATTGAGAAATTTTCCATTGGCTCCACGGATTAGACATATGTTTCAAAGCCTCAAATTATCAAAGCTTTTGACATGGGGACATGATCATAAAAGTACTGATAGAATATTCAGAATTCCTCATGATAGTGTTGCTTTTAGCATATTGATTCTACATGGCCTGAATTCGCACAAAATCCATAGAATCTAAAGTTAGGAGGTGCATTAGATGGGGTTAATCCATTCACCATGAAATCTAGTAAATGGTCAACATGGCCAGTGGTAGTCATAAACTACAATCTTCCACCATATCTTAGCATTAAAAAGGAACATTTACTGCTTTCACTTTTTAAAGACCCATGACTGGCATAACTTTTTGAAACATATTTTACCTTTGGTTATCAATGGATGTACAACAAAAGGAGTATAAGATGTGATCTATCGTCTTGAATCACTTATAAGATAATTATGATACTTTTATATTTAATATATATGAATATTTGATATCTTTTATTTTTTATCTTTATAATTTTTTTAATGATATTTATAGGTGATTACATAAAAAGAGATTGACAAAAACTCGATCCCACAAAAAAAACATGAATGCAAAGAGCTACTATGTTTGATGGAGAAAGAGTTTCCTACTTCATTTTCTGATATTCAGGTTCATTTATTAGTTCATCTTGTAGATGAAATAGAGATTGCAGGTGTTGTCAACACTCGATGGATGTTTTGGGTCGAACGATTTATGGGAATATTAAAAGGTTATGTGCGACAAAGAGCGAAACTGGAAGGATCCATGGCAAAGGGTTGGATGTTTGAAGAGTGCATGTATTATGTTAGTGAGTACCTTGAAAGAGTTCATGAAGAAGCTCCACGTGCATGGACCAACAAGTCTTCTTCAAAAATAACAGATGAGGTATTATCACGTAAGGGAGTTCCATTTTTATTTACATTTCAAGAAAAAAATGATGTTTCTACTTTTGTAGCATATAGTAGTGAATGCATGCAAGCATCCTTTAACAAGTATGAATAGGAACTTCAAAATATCCGAAGTAAAAGGCGAAGAAACAAAAGATATAGATGTAATCTTGATGATAATGAGATTACAAATATATCTTCTTTCACGGATTGGGTATATGGTCGTTTGCAACACACCAACGCAAATAATGAAGAAATCTCAGATGAGCAGAGAGAGTTAATGATAGGTTGTGAATGAAAGGTAATTTTATTTTAATAATATTTTGTTTTTTTGATATATGTATATTAGTACTAATTTAATTTCTTTTGTAGGCTTGAATGTTCACTAATATGTGGGCTTTTGGAGAGCATATTAGAATCAAAACCATTGGTTCTTTATGTAAAACAGTGGATTCTTGTATTGTTGCTTCTTTCAAGCAACTATCATGTGCTAGCTCAAAAGACACGAACCTTATAGATGGTGAACTTGGTTACATGGGAGCTATTGTTGGTATCTACAAAATATCATTTCGTACATTCAAACAGGTAGCAAAAAGTTTATATTTTTTATGATAGATTTTATTATTTTTTTAAGCACCTAATAATGGTTTTTTTTTTATATTTTGATAGGTCATTTTGAAGGTTGACTCGTTTCGAGCCGAGTATAAAGGTAGTAATTCCACATTAAGAAAGGAATTATCTGGGTTTTGGGCAATTGATTCTTCCAAGGTAATGCGATCTACTAAAGAACCATATATTCTTCTTAGGCATATTGAACAAGCATTTTTTTTTATAAAAACCCAGATGCTCACCCTTGGTGGCAAGTCATTCATGTTCAACCTAGAGGTAGGTCATTGTTTGAACAGTTTATTGTTAGAGAGATCAAAGAAAGTCCTCTTGATGATTCACCATCAGATATTGATACATCACCATCTGAAAGAGAAATTAGAATCATTATACATGATAATGATACTAATCTTTTTGATGGAGAGGATAATACTCTACATGTTGATTCTACTGATGATGAAGATGAATTACCAGAAATCAATATTAATCCATTAATAGATAATGTGACTCATGAGAACACAGATTTAACAATAGAAGAAATAAATGAAATCAATAAAAATAATGAAGATGAGACTATATTGATGTCTTACCAAAATGATGGCAATAATGAAAACATATGAGCAGATTAGATAGTCAATTCTACTCTAGTTATCGATCAATAACTTGAAGCTTCTGAATGGATATCAGATAATAGGTTCTTCTTTATCCAACCAGAATATCGATGAATCCTACTAGAGAGATGAAATCATGTTCTTTTAAGTTAGAACATGAAGCTCAGGGGTATCCCTAATTATTTTATATATAGCTTTATCTTCGAGAAGTAAATTTTTCTCATGTGTGTATGCATATGTGTCTGTATTCATGTGTATTATATGTATTCATGTGTTAGTATGCATATATATGTGTTTCATGTATATGTGTGTGTGTGCATGTGTGTGATATATGTATACATGTGTTAGTATGCATACATGTATATATGCATATGCGTTTGTGTAAAATATTCATGTATTCACATAATATATGCAAGTGTTTATAATTGTGTATGCATGTATAAGTATACATGTGTGCATCTAGGCATGTATATGTGATGTGTACATGTATATATGTATATGTGTCTATGTGTAAATGTGTACATGTAAATATGTATGCATGTATATATATTTATGTGTGTATTTAGGCATGTATGTGTGATGCATAATGTATCTACTCCATTTTATATTTATGTATGTGTATCTACATGATGTGTATATATCTTTATATATATTATGATCCTCGTTGATTCAAGTAGCTATATATAGACGCATAAGGTTGAGAGGAGAGACATCTCTCTGGTAGGACGTCTGAGGAATAGATGCAATGTGTACATATACTTCAATCATATGGCTAAAAAGCTGAATTAGAGTTTCTAAATTAGGGTTTTTAAAACCCTAATATCAAAATTAGTGTTTCCGAATAAGGATTTTTGAAATAGGATTTCTAAATTAGAATATTTATAATAGGATTTTTGAATTAGGATATGTATATACACACACACACACACACACACACACATATATATATATATATATATATATATATATATATATATATATATATTTATATCTATATATAGATATATAAGTATATATATATATATATATATATATATATATATATATATATATATATATATATATATATATATATATATATATATATATATATATATATATATACATATAGATATATTAGTATGATGTATATGTGTGTATGTGTGTATTTGTACCTTTAGTGTCACTCTTTTTTTTTTCTCTCTCTCTCTCTCATATACATATATACATACATACATACATACATAAACACACATACTCATATCCACATATATATATACATAAAAGCAATGCATATCGTGCATTATCGCGACGATGAGCCATAAGTGTCCGCATCTCTTTTAGACACCACTTATGCAACCATCCTGTCCCAAAGTCTATCTCAAGTGAACTAAGTATGTATTTTTTATCCCTCTCATCATGCTCACTACAAAAATAAAAAAATTCATGTAAATAAAACATAAGATATTTATTTCAATTTATATGTAAAATTTATACTTACTTCCACTGTAAGTGGACAAGGCGCACGTAAGAGTCGCATAATGCTCACATTCTTCTCTTGAACTCCAATCCATTCCCTATGTACACAATGTTCCCCTCTGGCTCTATATCGCACTCTAGCCCTAAGGTTCCTATGCATGTCCTCATAGGCACCTGTGCTCTGCTATCATGATCTGGAGGTGGTATAGGCGTTCTAAAAATAGATAGTTAAAAATGAATAAAAATATGTATTATAATATCATTGAAAAAATTATGAAAAAAAAACATACCTATGAGCAGATAAGTTGTCGTCCTGCATGTGGAGCTGCAGAAGAGACTTCCTCTGATCGCAGGGTAAGCATCTAGATCATATAATCTAGCTCATCATCAGCCATCTCTGAGTACTCATGCATGATGATCCCTAGAGTATCAGGCGAAACTATTGCTCTCATAAGATTTTTTCTGAGAGTTAGGTTCACCTTTCTCTCTCTACTAGGATCCATAATACATGTACATATAAAACAAAATGGTTTGAAAATCAATATATATACGTGTACATATGTATGTGTGTATATGTGTATGTAGGTGTATATGTCAGCGCCTGTATGCATGTAAGCATGTATGTATGCATATGCATGTGCATTATGTATGCAAATGTATGCATGTGTGTGTGTATGCATGTAAGTATGTATGTATGCATATGCATATGCATTATGTATGCATGTATGTGTATGTGTGGGTGTATGTGTCTCTATGTGTGTGTATGCATATATATGTGTGTATGTCTCTATGTGTATATCTATGCATATATGTGTGTGTATGTTTCCATGTGTGTGTGTCTATGTGTATATATATGTGTGTATCTGTATATATTTGTCTATATGCATGTGTAAGTATGTGTGTAAATGTGTGTGGATGTGTGTGTGTATGTGTGTGTATGTGTGTGTATCTGTGTATGTGTCTATGTGTGTGTATATGTGTGTGTCTATGTGTGTATATACATGTGTATCTCTCTCTCTCTCTCTATATATATATATATATATATATATATATATATATATATATGTATGTCTATATGCATGTGTATGTGTGTGTGTAAATGTGTGCGGATGTGTGTGTGTGTAAGTCTGTATGTGTCTATATGTGTTTGTGTGTGTTTATATATATGTGTGTGTATCTGTGTGTGTGTGTGTAAGTTTGTATGTGTCTATGTGTGTGTGTGTCTATGTGTATAAGTGTGTGTGTGTCTATGTGTGTATGTCTGTGTGTATGCATGTGTAAGTGTGTCTGTGTATGTGTGTGTGTGTAAATCTGTGTGTATATATGTATGTGTGTATATGTGTGTATGTGTGTATGTGTGTATGTGTGTGTATGTATCTATGTGTGTGTATGTGTCTACATGTGTATGTGTATGCATGTAAGCATGTATCTATGCATATGCATGTGCATTATCTATGCATATGTATGCATGTGTGTGTATGTGTGTGTATCTGTGTGTGTATGCATGTAAGTATGTATGTATGCATATGTATGCATGTATGTGTATGTCTCTTTATGTGTGGGTGTGTGTGTATGCATATATATGTGTGTATGCATGTGTGTCTCTCTCTACATGTGTGTGTGTGTCTATGTGTGTATATGTATGTGCGTGTATGCATGTAAGCATGTATGTATGCATATGCATGTGCATTATGTATGCATATGTATGCATGTGTGTGTATGTGTGTGTATGTCTCTCTATGTGTGTGTGTGTATGCATATGTATGCATGTATGTGTGTGTCTCTCTATGTGTGTGTGTGTATGCATATATGTGTGTATGTGTGTATGTGTGTGTGTGTATGTATGTGTGTCTATGTGTGTATGTGTGTGTTTGTGTCTATGTTTGTATGTGTGTGTCTATGTGTGTATATACGTGTGTATCTATATATATATGTGTCTGTATGCATGTGTATGTGTATGTAAATGTGTCTGGATGTGTGTGTGTGTGTAAGTGTGTATGTGTTTATGAGTGTGTATGTGTGTGTATGTGTCTACATGTGTGTATGTGTATGCATGTATATATGCATATGCATGTGCATTATGTATGCATATGTATGCATATGTGTGTGTATGTGTGTGTATGCATGTAAGTATGTATGTATGCATATGCATATGCATTATGTGTGTATGTGTCTATGTGTGTATGTGTGTGTATGTGTGTGTATGTGTGTGTGTGTATGTGTGTGTGTATGTGTGTGTCTATGTGTGTATGTGTGTGTATGCATGTGTATGTGTGTGTAAATCTATGTGTATATGTGTGTGTATGTGTGTGTATGTTGTGTATGTGTGTATGTGTGTATGTGTATGCATGTATCTATGCATATGCATGTGCATTATGTATGCATATGTGTGTTTATGTGTGTGTATGCATGTAAGTATGTATGTATGCATATGCATTATGTATGCATATGTATGCATGTATGTGTATGTCTCTCTATGTGGGTGTATGCATATATGTGTGTATGTGTGTGCGTGTCTATGTGTGTATGTGTATGTGTATGTGTGTATGTGTATGTATGTGTGTGTATGCATGTAAGCATGTATGTATGCATATGCATGTGCATTATGTATGCATATGTATGCATGTGTGTGTATGTGTGTGTATGCATGTAAGTATGTATGTATGCATCTGCATATGCATTATGTATGGATATGTATGCATGTATGTGTATGTGTGTGTGTATGTCTCTTTGCGTCTGTGTGTGTATGCATATATATGTGTGTATGTGTATGTGTGTATGCATGTGTATGTGTGTGTATGTGTGTGTATGCATGTAATCATGTATGTATGCATATCCATGTGCATTATGTATGCATATGTATGCATGTGTGTGTATGTGTGTGTATGCATGTAAGTATGTATGTATGCATATGCATATGCACTATGTATGCATATGCATATGCACTATGTATGCATATGCATATGCACTATGTATGCATATGCATATGCACTATGTATGCATATGTATGCATGTATGTGTACGTGTGTGTGTATGTCTCTTTACATGTGTGTGTGTATGCATACGTATGTGTGTATGTGTATGTGTATGTGTGTATGCGTGTGTATGTGTGTGTATGCATTTAAGCATGTATGTATGCATGTGCATGTGCATTATGTATGCATGTGTGTGTATGTGTGTGTATGCATGTAAGTATGTATGTATGCATATACATATGCATTATGTATGCATATGCATATGCATTATGTATGCATACGCATATGCATTATGTATGCATATGTATGCATGTATGTGTATGTGTGTGTATGTCTCTCTACGTGTGTGTGTGTATGCATATATATGTGTGTGTGTCTATGTGTGTATGTGTGTGTGTGTCTATGTGTGTATGTGTGTGCCTATGCGTACTGTATATATGTGTGTATCTATATATATGTGTCTGTATGCATGTGTATGTGTGTGTGTAAATATGTGTGGATGTGTGTCTATGTGTGTAAGTGTGGATGTGTCTATGTGTGTGTGTATGTGTGTGTATGTGTATGTGTGTGTGTATGTCTATGTGTGTATGTGTGTGTTTCTATATGTGTATGCATGTGTCTATGTGTGTATATATATGTGTGTGTGTATGCATGTGTATGTGTGTATGTAAATTAGTGTGTATGTGTGTGTGTGTGTAAATCTGTGTGTATGTGTGTCTATGTGCATATACGTGTGTATGTGTACATATGTGTGTGTATGCATGTGTATGTGTGTGTGGAAATGTGTGTGGATGTGTGTGTGTAAGTGTGTATGTGTCTAATATGTATGTGTGTGTGCATGTGTGTGTATGTCTGTGTATGTGTGTGTGTCTATGTGTGTATGTGTGTGTGTCTACATGTGTATGTTTGTGTGTCTATGTGTCTATGTGTATGTGTGTGTGTCTATGTGTGTATATGTGTGTGTGTATGCATATGTATGTGTGTGTATGTGTGTGTGTGTAAATCTGTGTGTGTGTGTGTGCATACTTTGCTTCACGAGATGTGCGTGTTGATCTCTCTCTCTCTCTCTCTTGTCCTAATCCCGACACAAATGTGCCAGGAAAAATCAATTTTTTTTTCAACATTCCGCATCTCTCTAGGCATTGCCTAAACCTTCTTCTTGCGAGCCTCATTGTCCCTTGAGGTGTTTGTCTGAAGCTATATATCAGGGAGGATGTGTTATGCCTAATACCACTCTTAGAAAACTTTGTGATGAATGCTTCGAGAAGTTGATCTATATTATTGAACTGATCTTGGTGAAATGGTTGAAACCAAGTCAATGCGGTATTCTTGAGAGTTAAGCCAAAAGCATGGTACTGAGTGAACAAGTCTTCAACTTGTTCAGCTCTCACAACTTGCCTAAACTCTGCTTCATGGTCATACGGGCCTCCAGTGCCATCGAAGCAATTCTTCATGGACTTAACTAATTGTGTAGGCCTCAAGGTCCTAGTGTGTTCTCTAGGCCTTGGCAAAGGAAATTTGTCTGCCTTTCTTTGATGCCTCAAGTCTCTATATTTGTCGTTTTCCATTCTATCTGGCTCCATCCTTGTTCTTTCTCTTCCTAACGGGTTAGTGAAGCTCACCTCGGGTCTATTTCTACTCTTGTCTTTCTGGGTTCCATGAGCTTGAGATGTTCCAGCTCCTTGGTGACCAGAAGAGACATTGGATCTTGGTTGGGGAAAAACAAATTCACCCTTCCAAGTGTAGGCATGTCTTCCATGCTTTGAGACCACAAAGTTTTTCTCTGATGCATTATCTAGATAGGTCACTTTGCCTAGGCTATCAAGATCTTTAAATTCATAGATGGTAAGTGCTCCCACTTCGTTAGGCTGCTCAGGTTTATACCTCCAAAAAGCCTCATCTGTCTCTCGATTCACGAGCAAGTCTATGCTCCTATTGTCTTGGGGAACCCACTCTGGAGTGATTATTCTAGTCAGAATCAATTTGCCTCGAGGGTTTTTTGGCTCTTTTCCTAAGTTCCCTTGCTCTATGTCACTTATTTTGATTTTTGGGATTATGTTGCCAAATTCATGTGTCCTTTCTGGTTGGCTGGTGACCACATACATTGTTCCTTCTTTATCTATGTAGGAACCATTTTCAAACTTGACTACAGGGTGTTCTAGTCCAATGGGCTGACCTAGATTTTTAATTTGAACAATAGATCTTCTCAAACCATCCTCATAGATGTGAGCATCTAATCAGTTGGTCTAGATATATTCCGATTGAGTCTTGTAGGGACCCTCTGGTCTTTCTAGGTATACCACTCCAGAGCTACCTACAGGTCTTTCCAAGCTATAAGACATCTCAAAGTCACTCGCTTTTGAACTTAGAATGTAGGGGTAGTCACTCAACTAATGGGCCCAAGACCTAGTGGTATGGTCGACACTAGCCTTGGATGATCTAATACTTGCCGGTCTCTTCCTAGGTGTCTTCCCAATCTCAGGTTCATATGCCCTTCTAATTAACCCAATGATCCTTGTACAACCACGTTGCTGATTCTTTGATATCAATCACTTGTTCTTTTTAATTTCCTAGGTACTTGTTTTCTTATCTTTAGTTAAGCATCGCAACTTGAGGATGTATGTATGGCTGAAAATGAGTCGGTGGATGTGTATGTGACACACATCAAAGACTTGAAAGAGCAATTGGCAAACATAGATGAGATTATTCCGGATGCATCACTCATTTCTACATTGTTGAAAGGATTATTGAAATCTTTTCAAAACTTTGCTACTACACTCCATTTGGTTGCAAAAGGAAATCCTAATATGTATGTATTTGATGAGGTTGTGTCTCTTCTTTTGCAAGAAGAGCAATCTAGAGTGAATAGGAATGGTTTGATTGAGGGAACGCAAGCACTTCCTATCTCACAAAAGGGGAAAAGCAAGTATGGTTCAACTTTGGGTTCATCAAAACCAAATCCTCAACCTTCCTCTTCCACTCATTCCTCTAATGATGGTGATTTCCAAAAGAAGAAGAGATCCAAATATTGCTAGAAGGCTGGTCATACTATTGATGAGTGTAGAAAGCTTGCAAAACGCAACAAAAAGAAGAAGGAATCCGACATATCTATTGCTAAAAATTCAGCAAATGTAAAGAATGATGAATCTAACATGGCTCAAGATTTTTGGGCATGTGTTGTTACATGTCATTATGATGCTTCTTTGCATTCTAAATGTATGGTTGTGAGTGATGCTGATTCGGATTGGTTCTTTGATAGTGGTGCTTTAAAGCACATAACATCATGCAAAAGATTTTTTGCCTCTTTGAAAGATGCACCCAAAGGAGAACATGTGGTGTGTGCAAATAATGCCGCTTATCCTATCATTGGAGTAGGAGAAATTGAGCTTACGAATGCAAATTGAGGTGTGATTCTCTTGAAAAATGCATTGTATGTTCTCGGTATCAAGAAGAACTTATTTTCAATTCCATTGATTGCCAAAGCTTGACGTCATGTACACTTTGTTGATGATAAGTGTATGGTTCATGATTTTAGCAATGGCAATGTTATCCTGATGTCTGGTACATTATGTAATGGTTTGTATCGCATGGATACATACAAGAGGGTTGCCTCGAATTCCTTGGTTGCTCATACTTCTTCCATGGCTGAAATGGAGCTTTGGCATGCTCGTTTTGGTCACTTGAACTTCAACAGTTTGCTTTATTTGCAAAAGAAGGACATGGTTATTGGTTTGCCTACACTTGATTCCATTGAAAAGCATGCATGTGAAGGTTGCATTCTTGGAAAAATGCATTGTGCTTCTTTTCCAAAAGATAGTCATACACACACTAGAAGAAAATTGCAGCTTGTTCATAGTGATGTATGTGGTCCCATCAAGACTCCATCTTTTGGGAAGCATGCATATTTTGTTACCTTCATTGATAATGCTACTCGCCATACATGGGTGTATCCTATGAAAGCAAAGAATGAGGTATTTTCTTGCTTCAAATCATTTTTAGCTATGGCTGAAAATTTTTCTTCACAAAAGCTTTTGACTCTATGCACGGATCATGGTGGTGAATACATGTCACATGAGTTTAATGCTTTTCTTTGTGAAAGAGGTATTTCACACCAATGTACGGTGCCATATACACCTCAGTAAAACGGTGTTTCCGAGTGTAAAAATAGAACTCTACTTGAAATGGCACGATGTATGGTTAAAGGAAAGCATCTTCTTGATAAGTTTTGGATGGAAGCAACCATGTGTGCAAACTATGTGTTGAATCGCTGCCCTACAAAAGCATTGAGAGTCATCACTCCTTATGAGGCTTGGAATGGTCATAATCCTATGGTTAGTCATATGCGTGTGTTTGGTTGTTTGGCATATGCTCTTGTGCCATCATAACAACGTCACAAACTTGATGACAAGGCAAATAAATGTATATTTGTTGGTTATAGTGCTGAAAGTAAGGGATATTGTTTGTACCATCCATTAACGAACACAATTATTGTGAGTTGAGATGTGGTATTTGCTGAAAATTCAGTTTTCCCTCTACTTGAATGCAAAAAACAGCCAACAATTAACTCACAAGATGTGTTGGATACACTCATGCTTTTGTTCCAAAATGGTGCTATTGACTACGGCCATGTAGAGCAGCCAACTAAGGGTCAATAGGCTGAAAAATTCTAGCAAAATAGTGCTGAAAATGCAGAGAATTTTCATCCAAACATGAGTGAATTTTTTCAGCCAAAAATTATCAAAACTGCTGGAAATTTCCAGCTACATGTGTCTGAATATTTGTGTCAAAATATGGCTGAAAATGAGAATGAAATTCAGCCCATGCATGATGCACATATTGAAGATGTTTTACATAATGAATGCATGTCTATCAAGAGTGCATAAACTATGCCAAAGTGGCTGAAACAAACTTTGCAGGACAGCAAATTGAGTGCATCTTTACTTGGTAGAATAAGATCAAGCTCTCACCATGCATAAAGTAATTTTGTGGATTATTCTCTTATTGCTAGAGCATGTAATGAAGAGCCACTTTCTTTTGAAGATGCATGTGACAATCCACAATGGATGAGTGCTATGCAATCAGAAATGGATTCCATACATAGGAATGGTACTTCGGAGTTATGCGAATTGCCAAAAGGAAAGAATGCCATTGGTACAAAGTGGGTTTATAAGATTAAGAGAAAATATGATGGTAGCATTGATCACTACAAAAGTTAGATTGGCTGCCAAAGGATATGCCCAACACTATGGCATTGATTATGAGGAAACATTTGCACCTACTTCACACATGACTATCATTTGTACCGTGATTGCATTGGCTGCCCATCGAGGTTGGAAAGTGCATCAGTTGGACATAAAAACAACCTTCTTGAATGGTGATTTGCAAGAAGAGGTTTATGTGAAGCAACCTCCTGGATTTGCTATGAAAGGGAAAGAGATATGGTTTGTCACTTGCATAAAGCCTTGTATGGTCTCAAGCAAGCTCCACGTGCATGGTATGACAAAATCCATAAGCACTTGATCGCTCTTGGCTTCACATGTAGTCCGATTGAAAGCACACTCTATGTACGCAAAAATGGGGCTTATCTTATAGTGCTTGTTCTTTATGTCGATGACATACTCTTGACTAGGTCGTGTCATGCAAAACTTGACATTCTTATGGCTGATTTGTAGCATACTTTTGATGTCACTTATCTTGGTCTTTTGAGCTACTATCTTGGCATCTAGTTTGTATCCCTTAAGGGGGGAATTGTTATGCATCAAGCAAAGTATGTTGAAAAACTACTTCAGCATTTTGACTTTGAGGATTGCAAGCCAATTTCAACACTAGTTGAGATAGGATTCAAGTTCTCAGTTGAGGATTCCAGTGATGCATTTGACACTTCTCTTTATCAGCAAGCTGTGGGATGTCTTATATATGCATGCAACACAAGGCCGGATATACGATATGTAGTTTCCCAGTTGAGTTTGATTCATGCATAGCCCTCGCACTAAGCATTGACAAGCGGTGAAACGTGTGTTTAGATATCTCTGAAGCACTTTGAGCTTAGGTCTCTTTTATGGCAGAGATATTCAGCCATGCTTGCATGCTTTTACAGATAGTGATTGGGCTTAAGATACTCGTGCATCCACTAGTGGTAATTGCTTTTTCATTAGAGACTCATGCATATCTTGGTTGAGTAAGAAGCAACCTATAGTGGCGACATCGAGTTGTAAACCTGAGTACAGGGCAGTTTTCACAGCTACAGTGGAGTGTATATGGCTAAGACACCTATTGATGGATCTTTGCATGGAGATTGATGTTGCTATGTGTCAATCTAGCACAATGGTGAGTACCAATGTGAGGAGATCCACCTCATAATTTTCAATCCGTGGAGACGTGAGGACTAGTATGAAGGCTATGAGCAAGTGATTGCACAAGTGTGTTCGGCCTAGTTAAAAATTAGGTTCTAGAGCCTATTTGAGGGCTCAAACGGAGTCTAAAAATTATGAAAATTGGTATATAGTTAATTCTAATACTCCTCAAGCTCGAGGACTCCTCGGCTTGAACAAAAGGGAGTCTATGCTATCAAAAACGGAATTTACAATGTATGTGTAGTGATGAAAATCACTTGAGTTGGAAATTGTTTATGAAAAAAATGATTGGGCCTTGTTGCCATATTGTGCATGACTGCTCCGTTGTGCCTGTATGCTCTTCGTATGACTTGTATGCCAACACTGCCCCCTTCCTAGCGTCTCTCACCCCTGACAAACCTATGTTCTATAGGGTGATCAATATAGTATTGTATCACATTGGTGGCGAGCTCATGTTCTCCGATCTGTAATCCTCATGCTAGATCAGCTTGTAGCGCATCCCAATTGATTGCACCTGGGACATCAGGTTGAGATGTCGTGTAGTACTCGGAGTACATAGTTTGTTCACAGGCAAAGAGATGAAGCAAGTGCGTAGGCTTCGGTGCAAAGACCTCCGAGTGATACTCCCAGAAACCTGATCTGAACATGTCTTCAAATGTCTGTTTATAGCATGCGGGGAGGTATTTGATGCATGCATGCCAAGCATAAGCCATACGAATGCTGGGGGTGGTGCTCATGTCGTACACCAAATCGTAATTTCCATTAGTAAACCCCAATAGACGTATCTGTGGTGCTTCTGCATTTCTAAAAGTTTTGAGCACTACTTGCATCATGTCCAAAATTTTGAGCATCATTTGGGCTGCAACATCCGGCATGGGCTTCAGTCGAGGCATCCAATGTTGAATTGTTGCCATCATGTACGCTACTGACGGTGGTCCTTGTGGTGGCGTGATGTACGGATAATTGAGCCACTCCTTACATTGAGCATTATTCTGTACCTTTATGTTGAATGCCTTCCATGATTTGCATCGCGGAACGGGGCCATAACATGGATTGTACAGTAAATGTAAAGGAGCGTGGTTCCAGGTGCAGAGCATTTCAGGTCATGTCTCTAGAAGCTTTTGCCACCATGTCGATTGAAAGATTCTACCTTTCTGTGCCTCTAAAGGAAGGTCTTCTGGTTGGAACTGTGTTACGAAGGAAGGAATTTTCCCTGTGACTCTCTGTATTTCCGAATTGTAATATGCCAGAATAACATAGTAAGGCCTATATTGCAGTTCTGATGATATGATGAGACGTCTAGATGACAAGTTTTTGAAGTAACTTGATTGTAATACTGTTTCTTCTATGACTCTCATGGCCTGATTTTGCACCACCATGCGCTCTTCATGAGAATTGCCAATTTCTTCCACCTGTTTTAACCACGGAGGTCGTGGCGCTTCAAAAGTGTCCTGGCCTTCTTCTGTTTGTCATCCCCCTGGGATGGGCTGTGGCTCATAATCCTCTTCAAATGTCTGTTCCACAGGAACCTGTACTATTTCTTCGTCGATGGGAGCCTCAGGTGGGGAAGGTGGTCTTTCATAATGTAGTAGACGTGCCTGCAATTCTATGACTTTCTTTTGGAGATCTTGTAGGGCCTCTGAGTCAGTGACAAGTGAAGCAGTTGAGGCAGTGGCTTGGGGGCTTGCTAGCATTTCTTTTTGTCTTGTCTGTTTCAATTGACCTATTTCCTCTGATAACTGGTCATGTGCCTCGAGTAAAGTGGCATAGTCTTCAAGAATGATTTTGATGCTATCTGGGGTCATGGCTTGAAATTTGGAAGGACTAATGGGTGCCTCGGGTGTGCTATCGATGGCAGCCTCTAAGTTTTCCTGATTCTGTAGTTGCAGGCGTTGATTCTCTTCATGAGCAACTGCAAGGTGTCGCTTGAGTAGGGCCATATTTCGCTGAAGCTTTGAGTTGCGTTCTAGCTGTGTCTGTAGATGGCCTTCTACCACTTGTATTGCTCCCTGGTCCGTGTTCTGTAACTGTACTTCTAATATGCTATGAGCCTCTTGCAAAGTGTGGAATTGTGTCTGGAGGTGAGCATTCTCCTCTTCTAGTGTAGCAAGGCGATGTTGTAGCACTTCTGAGTGCTCTTGCAGATGTACATTATGTTGTTGGAGCTGATTGTACTCTGTCCTTAACTGTGATATACATGTGAGCATGGTGTCCGATGCATTGCCTATGGATGAAGGTGTGGTTTGTACAATGAAAAATGAAAGGGGAGGGGATTGGGGAATGGGAAGAGTGAATGATGTGTCTATTGGAGATGTGTGTGTGGGTGAAATTGGTGGAGGGGGAATGGGAGAAGGTGGAAGTGTGGGGGGAGGGGGAGGTGTTGTGGGTGGCGAAATGTCCATACTTTCAAGAGTGGATGCAAGTGTGGTGTCTACCATGTATATTGGAATGGTAGGTGGTGTGTGTGAGTGGTGAATAAGTGTTGCGAGGATGGTGGGGATGGGATTGATGAGGAGGGTTGGGTGGTGGCTTGATACATTCTACAAAAGTAGTCATGGGCGTGTTGAAGGAATGGTGGAATGGGGGGTGGAAAATGAGAACTTGGAGGCGGGAAAGCCATAAAAGGGGATGTGGTGGTTGGGAATCCAAAGAAAATGGATCTAGAGTCAAGATGGCCTATGGCTGAGGGCATGGGGGATGGTTGTCCTAGGGCAGGCTCTATGAAGGACTCAGTTATGATGGTGGCGGTATTATATAGGGGGTTTTCAAAGGAGGGGAACAAAGTAGAACTAGAGGGTGGACTACGGAAGATGAAGGCTTGTTCTGTGGGTTGGGTAGTTGAGGTGGTATTTACAGCTTCCGTTCGAGGAGGTGATGGGGGAGGGGTCGGTGGTAGTGGTTCGGTTGACTCACCCTGGGTGACGGGGATCTCTTGGCTAGTGGTTCCTGCTGTTTGGGAGGTTGTCTCAATGGGTTCGGATGTAATAATAGGTCCTTCCATTGTAGTGATGGGAATTTGGATGTTTTTACCCGATCGTGGTCGTGTCTGGAATCTTTGTGGATCATATTGAACCGCAGGCCTCTTAATCGCCGTTCGAACTGCTTCTACTACCCCATATGTTTTTGCCATCAATAAGAGACCTTCACTGTATTCTGAGTCGACTCCGGCTTCTTCCAATAGCTGAGCCATGAGCACCCGACTGCTCTGTTCGGTGAGAAACTGTTGCGGCCGCACTCGTTCCATTATTTGATATAGCCTCCGGAGTTTTGCTATATAAGCTGGGGCTTCAGTTGTTTCTTCTACTTCTGCTTTTGAGTGTTCTAATTGTTGCGACAAAGTTCTCTGCTGCTCCTCATCCCAATGTACATGGCGGCCTTCTGTGGATTTCCTCCTTCTTTGGGAAGAGGTGCCTTGTTCTTCTGTATCTGAAAAGAACTCTACATCAGAGAGTTGTGTATTCTGCAAGAATGATTCAAAGTCGAAGGTACTCATCCCTTCAGCGTCTCCAATCGCAGGAAATTCGAATTCAAGAGGGACAGGAGGAGCCGAGGGGCAGCTTGTGATGTGCCTTCAGATCCAGATCTTGGTATGCAAATGGTAAAGGGAGGCACAGTGGCATCCCCTCGTGGCAATTCCGGGGTCGTTAGAACTTCGCGTGTTTGGACACAAGGAATAGATCCACTCATGCGCTTGGATTGATGTGTGGCAGATTTGAGTCTCTTGAACATTTGTAGTTGTGACCATGTTAAAGCACGTTCAATAGGTACATCGTATGCTAAGCACTTGTAGATAATGCGCGTGATTCCACAACATCCATTCACCACTAGCTTTCTATGTGACCTTTTATTTGCTTCATCAAGCTACTCTATAATCCATACAGGAAGCTTAATCAGTAATGCACCTGTCTCTGCCAAGTGGAGAGCGAACCAAATCCGCTTGTGGGGTTGAGTGTACCGATCTTGATAGGGAAACACAAAATGTTGCATGCACATGCGAAGGGGAATGGACACATTCGGTGTGAGTGCCGCCATATCTTTCAACTTTTGTAGCTTCCTGTTTTTCATATTAGTGGGGATAAGAGGATCCTTCTCAGAGGGCACATGTGTGCCATGCATATTGAATGTAGAGCTCACCAATTCCAAAGTGAGTTTGAACCTTTTTAACTCATTGTTGCCCAATAAGGAAGGAATGACAAATGATCCTGGTTTATCTTTTTCTTCATGTGCCTGTAATGTTGAGACCAAGTAGTAACATCATAGGAGATCTGGTTTGGGTAAAGGTGCTGCAAAGTATTCGGCTAGCCCTGCACGCTCCCATATGGTCTGTAGATCTTGTGTGTTTTGGAGAGTCTCAAACTCCTTGGAAAAGAACTGGAATCTGACCCATTGCTTATCATGCTCACACTTGGACTCCCAGATATACTTGGCCTCTCCTAAGGATCCTGGCATGCCACTGAACCAATGAGAATTGGCATTGACCCTCTCTGTTATTCCTATGGGAGGATTAGGTATAGGTATTTGTTGGAGATGTTGCAACTCTACGGGTTGTTTAGTTGGAGGCGCATCAATAGGTAGACTATCGACATCAATCCCTGCAGTAGTTACTCCTGCCTGTGAGCTCGGACCTACTGCTTCTGCCATGACACTGCTTGTATCTGTTGATGCTTATCTGCTCGAAGAAGAGAGACACATTAGCATTGCATAGGAAACATGATGTTATGGTGTTCCCTCCACAATACTAACATGACATTTCAAGTGGTTAGGGGTTAGTGGGTGGAGTGTTTGGTGATGTGTGAGAATGTTGGTTAGTGGGTTAGTGTTCTTCCTAGATGCATACTTTGGATGTGCAATGTACTCGGAGTGCACCTACATCAACGGGGACTGATTTACAAAATTGGGTCAGGCGGTTTGGTACAAGTTTAAGTCTCCAAATTTTGATTGTGGAATTGTAGCTTTTAGTGGTGATGACATGTGAAGGTTTGTGGACAGGATTGTGTTGGATTTGGGACCTTTTGGGTACCCATTTCCCCACATTCCTAGGTGTGACCGAAGATGTAGTTTGGAGTGTAGATGTTCGCCCTGGGATTAGTGCCAAGGGTGATTGTGGGTGTTGATTCAATCTTGTGAATGGAGGTGAAGCTAATTGAGCTCGTAAGTAGGTTTTGGGCACCCATATTTGTCTAGCATTTGGGATAGCCTTCATTGACCGCTTTGGAACCCAAATAGAAATGGTTTGTCTAGATTGATTCCTGGGATACTTTTTCGTTGTGATCCTAGATGGTGTAGCGCATTTGGTGCATCTTTGGGATCCTATCTCCAAAGCTGAGGGTTGTTCACCCTTGCATACCCAGATCTGCTTCATGCCAAGAGGTATTTTATATTGCACTGGTCGTAGCTCATGCTTCTTCATTATCGGCCTTCTTTGTGAAGTAGGTTGTCCTGCTTGCTTTCCTCGAATCCTCTTTGGAAAAGAAGGGAACTCCTCTTTGACTTCTGCACTTTTGTCAAGAGTGACAATCTTCTGCACCATAGAACTTTGGACAAGAATAACATCATTATCTTCATGTGTGTTCCTAGAGGGACCAGGATTTGGTGCCTCTTCTAGTGGCCTAAGTGCTTGATTTTCTAATTCAATCATGATGCGGTTTTGGCCTACCCAAGCCTGAAGAAGTTCACTTCTTAGGTTGAGGTTGACTGCATGATCATAGATCCAGTCTTGGCCCAAGACAAGAGGTTCGGTAAGATCCTCGTCTTCACATACTAGCACTTTGAATGCCATTAGAACCTCTTGAATGTAGAGGGGAAGTTCCACCTCTCCCATGCAAGGGGTCTCCACGCCTCCCAACCCGATGAGATATGCCTCTATAGGATTGACCTTCAATTGCAATTTTTGGCAGTAAGAAAGTCGAACTGCACTAGTGGCTACTCTTGAGTCAATTAAAGCTGTCATGGTCCTTGCACTCTATCCTTGTCCTACTTCTAGGGTCACAAAAGGTCGCCGATCGACTATCCTATGGGAACATTCACCTGAAGCCTCGCACATGGCCATGTGATAACCTAGAGCTTCTTGAGTGTCAGGCATAGGCTGATCTCTACCTTGTCTTCTCAATTTCATTCCTCGGATACGTTCTAAAGCTTCTGCCTGTGCTTCTTCTCGAATTCGCTTCTCCTCTTCTTTACGTTTCTTTGCAGTATTGAGTCGATTTAGCATCTCTTCTATTGGGTTCTTGATATAACTTGACTCTACAACCACTTATGTAACTTGGTAGAATATCTCCTTCTATAGTGGCTAGTTGAACCGCTCCACTTGTGGAGATCCTATTGATAATCATTGGTCCATAGCCTCTCTTCTCTAACTTCCGTGCATGTTGCTTCAAGGTGTAGACTAGGACTAGGTCTCCCGCTTTCAAGCCTTTATCCTTCACATGTGCATCAAAATATGCTTTTTTCCTCTTCTTGGCTACATAAATTCCTGCTGCAGCTCTCAATCATGTTTCACCTAATCGTTCAAGATCAAAGATTCTAGAGGATAGCTCATGGCCTGTCCATTTATGCTCTTGTGCTACTTTTAATGTGGGTATCAGAAAATCCAATGTTAGCATCGCATTTTGACCGAACACCATCTAAAAGGGTGTGGCTTGAAGTACCGTTTTATAGGCAACTCTGTATGCCCAAACAACATGATGTAGCTATTTGTCCTAATCAGAGCGTTTATTATTAACCAATTTTGTCAATACATTGCATAGAATCTTATTTGTGCTCTGAGCCTGTCCATTAGCTTGTGGATGATAGGGGGCAGACTTCTTATGTATCACGAAGAATTCTTGGAGAAGGTTTTCTATGACTTCATTCAAGAAGTGTGTGCCTCTATCACTCACTAACTCTATTGGCAATCCGTATCTAGTGAACACATTCTCAAATAAGAACTTTGTTGTCGTTTGAGCATCATTCTTCGTGGTGGCTTTTACTTCTACCCACTTGGTTAGATAGTCTGTGGCTACAATGATGTATTCAACATGTGAACCCTTGGCTGGGGGATTAATAGGACCGACAAAGTCTATTCCCCATTTAGAGAATGCACGTCCACCCATCATAGGTTTCAATGGCATCTCATCTTTGCGTATAGGATACTGAATTCGCTGACAAACATCACACCTCTTCACGTAGGTATATGCATCCATGTGAAGTGTGGGCCACCAAAGACCTGCAAATAGTATTGCCTTGATCACCTAATCTGGTCCAAAGTGTCCTCCTGCTACACCTTGATGAGCAGTCTCCAAGATCTTCAGATATTCGCTCTCGTGGACACATGCTCTAAGATACCCATCTTTTCCTCGTCTATATAGATTATCTCCAATTAGAGTATAATCTAAAGCTTCTTGTTCTAAGCTCTTTTGTCTGGCCATTGTTATCTCTTGAGGGAATGCTTTTGTTCTTAGGAAGGCAACTAACGGTTCACTCCAATCTGGCACTAAAGACACTCGATAAAGAGAAGGCATGTTCCACTGGTGGTTTAGTGCAGCAGATTGGGCACTCCTTGCACATCCTATGGACATCTGCTTCCATAGTTGGCCAATGCACTCCGAGTCTCTTTAGTCTTTGTAAAGTTCTTTGTCTTGAGTAGTGTTGCTCTAATGCACCAACATGTGCTAATTGCAACCATTTTGCGTACTCATCCTCTTCCACACAGCAAGATAATATTCCTTGATCCGTGTATTTGTACATACTCCCTACCAAGATATGGTACTTGTGGGCTTTTACTACCTCCCTATCTTGAGTGTTGACGATTGGATGTTTTGGCCCATATGTTAGTACTGGCACTAAGGTCTTGGCCCATTCTGGTACAACTTCTAAATTAAATAAGTAAGCATCTGGAAGGTCATCTGATACTCCTTGTGGAGCCTCTCCGGATGTGAGCCTTGAGAGATGATCTGCTCTCAAGTGAGTCTTGCCCTTCCTCACCACTACCTCAAAATCATATTCCATTAGTAAGAGGAACCATCTTACTAATCTACATATATTGCATGGCTTGTTTACCAAGTAAAGTAGAGCTTGATGATCAGTAAAAAAATTAAACTTATTTGCAAGAAAATAGTGTCTAAAATTTTTAATCGCATATACCATGCCTAATCCTTCTCTCTCAGTAGTGGTATAATTTTGTTCAGCTGCATTTAATTGTCGACTAGCATAGGCAATTGAAAGATCCGTATTACCTTCACTCGTAGGTTGTGCAAGTACACACCCAATAGCATAATTGGATGCATCCACATGGACATGGAATGGTTTATTCTAATCTGGTGTAGTCAAGATTGGTGTTGAACATAATCGCAGCTTAAGCTCGTTGAAGGATTTCTCACACTCATCAGTCCACTCAAAATTGGTCAAAAGTCCATACAGAGGCTTTGCAATGATGGCATACATGTGTATCCACAATGCCCCATAAAGGCTTGTACTTCCTTGACATTCTTCAGCCTAGGTAGTTCTGCGATAGCTCTCACTTTCTCTTCGTCAGTGGATATGCCATTCTTTGACACTATGTGTCCTAGAAGCTTGCCTTGCCTGACCATGAAAACACACTTTTCTAGGTTCAGGCAGACTTGATATTCTCTACATTTGTCAAAGATTTGCCTAAGTTCCGGTATATGGGTCTGTCTAATGTTGGAATGAGCACAAAGATCATCAACATAGACTTCCAGGTTCTTCCTCAAGAACTCTTTAAATACATGGCAAATCAGTCTTTGGAAGGTTGCAGGCGCATTGGTTAGACCGAATGGCATTACTCGAAAAGCAAATATGCCCCACTATGTGGAAAAAGCTGTCTTATGTTGATCTTCTGGTGCAATGGCTACTTGATTGTAACCAGAGAACCCATCTAAGAAGCTGTACACTTCCTTGCTTGCTACCCATTCTAATAGATGCTCAGTGATAGGAAGCGGATAACTATCTCTGATAGTGGCTGCGTTAATGCATACACACAATTTTCCATTCTTTTTGGGCACCACTACAATGGGGGATACTGTTGGAGAAACACTCACTAATTGGTTATATATTTGAAGGTCAAATCTTAGGAAGAAAACCCCATGCCTATGTGAAGGGACAAATTCACAAGTGTATCATATTTGTAAAGTTAGTTCCCTTTAGTTCTAGAAGTTTTTTAAAATCACGAGATACGAAAATCTATATAAGTTAGTTTGTATCAACTGACGCGGAGAGAGAGAGTGAGAGAATAGAGAGAAGAAGTAGAAGAAGGAGTTCATTTATACGACTGTGTATAGTCGTGCTTCTCTGAGTGAGAAAGCAACTGTAAAAAACTTTTGAGTTTTTTATAGTTATGAGAAAGAACTGAGTAAAGTTCTGTGTATGAGTCTCTCTCCATCATCTCCATGCGTGCCTACTGTGTGAATAGTTACAAAGATCAAATTTTCTGAGCAATTCGATGCCTGGCATCGAATCTTGGCTGATAAGTCATTTTTTCATTCTCTGTGTGTTACAAGTTGTTGAATCTTCTAAAAATATGAAGTTTGTGGAGCAACTCGATGCCTGGCATCGAGTTTGAGCATAAAGTCGATGCCCGGCATCGACTTCTAGCATATAAGTCATCTTCTTCATGTGTGTGTAAAAGAAGCTGTTTCTGGTGCAGAAAAAGGGCCTAAAAAAGCTCAAAGTCGATGCCCGGCATCGACTTGGACTGAAATTCGATGCCAGGCATCGAATTTTTTATTTTTGGACACCAGGAATACTAAAACAGGCAAATTTTCCAGTTTTGGAAGGTCATACAGGGTCATCTTGTGAAGGCCATAACTTGAGTTCTAGAGCTCCGTTTGATGCATATGATAGCTTGTTGGAAAGCTCTACTCTTCTAGTTTCAACCTATAAAGTTTCATGGAGAAATAATACTTGAGCTAGGAGAAATTAGCAAAATACTGAAGGTATGTCATTTCGGTGACTAGGAATTTCTGTCAAAGCAAAGTTCTCACTTTAGGCTATCATTTCTCAAAGTTTGGAGTGGCAATGAGTTAATGGTGACCATAGAGGTGTTCTAGTGTCATCTTAATTCATTTCTTGTGGTGTTTTATACATCAACAAGTGGTATCAGAGCAGAAAGATTCTCGAGAGCAGAAGACGACAAAGGTACGAGAAGTTTTGTAAAGTTTTCCATTAAAGTTTGAAAGGTGAAGCATTTGAAGACACAAGGCATCAAAAGGTTACTTCAAAAGTATCCTCATACACAAAGAACTTCAAAAGGTATTATCCTTCATCCTTTAAGCTCACAGGTTGCGGCAGAAGGAAAGAACTATGGCAGATCATATTTCCATTGACAAACTGGACAGAGATAATTACCCCGCATGGGTAATGAGAATGGAAGCCTTACTTATGAGTAAGGATCTCATGATATATGTTACAGGTGAAGAAGAGAAGCCAGTATTCGAAGATGAAAGCCGACCAAAGAAAGAAGAACTAGATGCTTTAAAGCATTGGCAGAAGAAGGATGCAAGTGCAAAAGCATACATCTACAATACAATCTCTGATCATTTACTACCACACATCAGAGGATTGGAGTCATCTGAAGATATATGGAATGCATTGGAGTATCATTTCCAAAGTACTACCAAAGCAAGGAAAGCAAGTCTATGGTCAGAGTTTACAACATTCAAGAAGAAGCCAAGTCAAAGTATTAGTGATTATGTCACTAAGATGAAGGATCTAGCAGATAGTCTTGGATCCATAGATGAAGATGTTGAAGATCACAGATTGATTGCTCAATTACTTGCAGGTTTGAGAGGGGATGAAAGGTGGAAACCTTTTGTCTTATCAACAGAACTTTCATTAAATCATTATGTTCCAGATTTGAACCAGTTGCTTGGTTTGATGCTCACATATGAGCAAGACTTGAAAGGAGATGGAGATAAAGGACAAAGTTCTGCAATGTACATGAAGAACAAGAAGAAAGGAGATAAAGGTAAAGCAAAGGATGAAGAGGAGTCTAGTTCTCAAGCTTATTATGCAAGAGGTAAAGGAACTGGCAGAGGAAGAGCAAGAGGCTTTGGAAGAGGAAGAGGTAATCAAAATAACAACAAAAAGGCTTGCTGGATCTGTGGATTGAGTAATCATTTGGCTCATGACTGTTGGCACAACCAACAAGGATCAAACCAGAATCAAAACAACAATAGCAGAGGTCGAGGTGGAAGATATCAAAGTAATTTCCAAAGAGGTAGACAAAGTCAAAGAGGAGGCTATGGTAGAGGTGGAGGAAGAAGTTGGGGACAGAATCAATCCTACAACACCACCTACTACAACTATGCAAATGACACACAGAATGAAAGTCATACATCATTGATGATGAACTCAATCAGCACATCAGATAAAGAAGATCTAAAGGTATTTTACATTGACTCTGGATGTTCTAATCATTTGTCAGGAAACATAGAATTGATGTCAGAATTGGAAAAAGGTATTTCGAGTCACACAGTTCAAACTCGTGATAATACAAGACATAGTGTACATTCAATTGGAAAAGTGAAATGCAAGAGTGGAGCAGATTTGCTAACCAATGTTTTGTATGTTCCTACAATACCTAAAAACTTGATTAGTGTGGGACAGATAGTTGAAAAAGGTTTTCAAGTCAGGTTTACAAATGAAGGAGTATTTGTGGAAGATCCAGAGAATGGATATAATCAGATTGTCTCTGGTAAAAAAGAAGGTAGACTCTTTACTTTAAGAGTGCAAGGAAACATTGGTCAAGCTTTGCTCACACATGGTGAAGCAGTGATTACAGAACTTGATCTCTGGCATAAGAGATTAGGTCATTTCAATGAAAGAGGAATTAAAGCTATGGTTGCTAATCAGTCTGTACTAGGATTACCAAATGTGCAAAGTCAACATATGGTTTATAAATGTGAAGCATGTCAAATGGGTAAAGCACACAGGTTACCATTTCAAAAGAAAGGATTCAAACATGATGGAGTACTTGAGCTCATTCATACAGATGTATGGGGACCAACAAAAGAAGGATCTATCAGTGGCTCAAGGTACTATGTTCTTTTTATTGATGATGCTACAAGATGGATAACATTATATGTTTTGAAGGAAAGATCAGAAGTGTTTGGAGCCTTCAAGCATTTTCATGCATATGCAGAGAGAGTAACAGGTCAAAAGCTTAAGAGACTGAGGTCTGATGGAGGGGGAGAATACTTCTCCCAAGAGTTCAATGATTATCTTTGGAATGCAGGTATTAAGAGAGAAATAACTTGCAGGTATACACCACAACAAAATGGTGTAGCAGAAAGAAGGAACAGGACTTTGGTTGAGTTTGCTAGAGCTATGCTGAAGGAGAAGAACTGTCCAAATTATCTTTGGGCTGAGGCTGTAAATACAGCTACATATCTTGTGAATAGATTACCATGTGCAGCTCTCAATGGTATGACTCCATATGAAGCTTGGTGGGGTAAGAAACCAACACTAGATCATTGTAGAGTGTTTGGATCAATTGCATATGCTTATGTGCCATCACAACTTAGGCATAAACTTGAACCAAAGGCAGAAAAATATGTGTTCATTGGTTATGATGAAAAGCAGATGGGTTACAGGTTGTGGAATCCTCTAACCAAACAATTTATTGTTTCTAGAGATGTTACATTTGATGAACAGAAAAGTTGGTATGCAGATCAAAGTCATACAGCTGAAGAATTTGAAGAAGAGGTAAGAAGATGTGAGAAAGGAAAATCAATTGTGCAGGTAAATAGAGATGAAGACTATATGCAAGCAAGTACATCTAGAAGTGGATTAACAAGAAGAAATGAAGAAGCTCCTATATTTGATGAAGAGGTGTATCCAGACACTTATGAAGAATGTGAACCAAGAAGGTCAAGCAGGACTAGAAGACAACCAGAAAGGTATTCTTATGATACTTCTTACATAACTCAGAAGAACTATGCATATATGGTCAAAGATGATGAAGAACCTCAGAACTATGATGAAGCTAAAGGTAAGAAGCAATGGGAAGAAGCAATGGGAAGAAGCAATGAAGGAAGAGTTCAATGCACTGGAGGAGAACAAGACATGGGAACTTGTTTCTAAACCAAATGGTAAGAAAGTAATTGGAAATAAATGGGTTTATAAAGTGAAGAAGCTTGCAGATGGAAGTATAGCCAGATACAAAGCTAGATTGGTGGTGAAAGGCTATGCCCAGACCTATGGCATAGATTATGATGAGACATTCAGTCCCGTAGCTAAGATGTCAACTATAAGGACAATCATTGCTATTGCAGCTTCAAAAGGATGGACTCTAAGTCAATTGGATATAAAGAATGCATTCTTGAATGGATACATATCAGATGAGGTATACATGGAACAACCTCAAGGGTTTATAGATTCCAGATATCCAAATTTTGTTTGCAGGTTGAGAAGAGCATTGTATGGATTGAAGCAAGCTCCAAGAGCTTGGAACTATAGACTGGTGAAGTATCTCAATGATCTTGGATATCAAAGTTCAAAAGCAGACCCAAGTCTACTTATCAGAAGAACAGAGGAAGGTACAATCTACATTTGTATTTATGTAGATGACATTATAATCACAGGTACTTCAGATGAAGGAATCAAGGAGGTAAAGAGATTGCTTGAAAAAGAATTCAAGATCAGTGACCTAGGAAAGTTGTCATACTTTCTTGGAATGGAAGTTACTTATACAGATCATGGCATATATGTATCACAAGAAAGGTATCTTCTGAATTTATTGAAGAAGTTTGATATGGAAAATTGCAGAGAAGCTTCAACTCCACTTGAAGTTAATCACAAGCTCAGTAAATATGATGGTGCAGAATACAAAGATATGAGGAAGTATCAATCTCTTGTGGGTAGTTTGATTTATGCTACACTAACAAGACCTGATCTTAGTTATGCAGTGGGAGTCTTGTCACAATTCATGCATTGTCCAAAGGACCCACATTGGATTGCAGGTCAAAGAGTTCTCAGATATATCAAAGGAACTATAAAGGAAGGATTATATTATCCTTTTACTTCAGATTTGAAGTTGAGAGCCTACAGTGACTCAGACTGGGCAGGTAACCAGGATGACAGAAGATCAACTCATGGTTACATGATATACATTGGTAATAAGCTTGTAAGTTGGTGTTCAAAGAAACAACATACAGTAGCATTATCATCAACTGAAGCAGAGTACAAAGGACTTGTGGAAGCAGCTAAGGAAGTCATATGGATGCAGACATTGTTCAAGAGCTTAGGCATTGATCAAGGTACACCTACAATACTTGGAGATAATATGAGTTCACTTTATCTTGCAGCAAATCCAGTTTTTCATGCAAGGACAAAGCACATAGAGATACAGTATCATTTTCTCAGAGAAAAGGTAATGGAGAAGGAGATTGAAGTGGAGTACATTTCTACTAAAGATCAGTTAGCAGACATAATGACAAAGAGCTTGGATGGTGTGAAGACCAGCAGATTCAAAAGCATGGCAGGAGTAAAAGAAAAGAAGATGATATGAAGAAACAGGGAATGTCAATTAGTGATTGAGGGGGAGCTGTTGGAGAAACACTCACTAATTGGTTATATATTTGAAGGTCAAATCTTAGGAAGAAAACCCCATGCCTATGTGAAGGGACAAATTCACAAGTGTATCATATTTGTAAAGTTAGTTCCCTTTAGTTCTAGAAGTTTTTTAAAATCACGAGATACGAAAATCTATATAAGTTAGTTTGTATCAACTGACGCGGAGAGAGAGAGTGAGAGAATAGAGAGAAGAAGTAGAAGAAGGAGTTCATTTATACGACTGTGTATAGTCGTGCTTCTCTGAGTGAGAAAGCAACTGTAAAAAACTTTTGAGTTTTTTATAGTTATGAGAAAGAACTGAGTAAAGTTCTGTGTATGAGTCTCTCTCCATCATCTCCATGCGTGCCTACTGTGTGAATAGTTACAAAGATCAAATTTTCTGAGCAATTCGATGCCTGGCATCGAATCTTGGCTGATAAGTCATTTTTTCATTCTCTGTGTGTTACAAGTTGTTGAATCTTCTAAAAATATGAAGTTTGTGGAGCAACTCGATGCCTGGCATCGAGTTTGAGCATAAAGTCGATGCCCGGCATCGACTTCTAGCATATAAGTCATCTTCTTCATGTGTGTGTAAAAGAAGCTGTTTCTGGTGCAGAAAAAGGGCCTAAAAAAGCTCAAAGTCGATGCCCGGCATCGACTTGGACTGAAATTCGATGCCAGGCATCGAATTTTTTATTTTTGGACACCAGGAATACTAAAACAGGCAAATTTTCCAGTTTTGGAAGGTCATACAGGGTCATCTTGTGAAGGCCATAACTTGAGTTCTAGAGCTCCGTTTGATGCATATGATAGCTTGTTGGAAAGCTCTACTCTTCTAGTTTCAACCTATAAAGTTTCATGGAGAAATAATACTTGAGCTAGGAGAAATTAGCAAAATACTGAAGGTATGTCATTTCGGTGACTAGGAATTTCTGTCAAAGCAAAGTTCTCACTTTAGGCTATCATTTCTCAAAGTTTGGAGTGGCAATGAGTTAATGGTGACCATAGAGGTGTTCTAGTGTCATCTTAATTCATTTCTTGTGGTGTTTTATACATCAACAAGTGGTATCAGAGCAGAAAGATTCTCGAGAGCAGAAGACGACAAAGGTACGAGAAGTTTTGTAAAGTTTTCCATTAAAGTTTGAAAGGTGAAGCATTTGAAGACACAAGGCATCAAAAGGTTACTTCAAAAGTATCCTCATACACAAAGAACTTCAAAAGGTATTATCCTTCATCCTTTAAGCTCACAGGTTGCGGCAGAAGGAAAGAACTATGGCAGATCATATTTCCATTGACAAACTGGACAGAGATAATTACCCCGCATGGGTAATGAGAATGGAAGCCTTACTTATGAGTAAGGATCTCATGATATATGTTACAGGTGAAGAAGAGAAGCCAGTATTCGAAGATGAAAGCCGACCAAAGAAAGAAGAACTAGATGCTTTAAAGCATTGGCAGAAGAAGGATGCAAGTGCAAAAGCATACATCTACAATACAATCTCTGATCATTTACTACCACACATCAGAGGATTGGAGTCATCTGAAGATATATGGAATGCATTGGAGTATCATTTCCAAAGTACTACCAAAGCAAGGAAAGCAAGTCTATGGTCAGAGTTTACAACATTCAAGAAGAAGCCAAGTCAAAGTATTAGTGATTATGTCACTAAGATGAAGGATCTAGCAGATAGTCTTGGATCCATAGATGAAGATGTTGAAGATCACAGATTGATTGCTCAATTACTTGCAGGTTTGAGAGGGGATGAAAGGTGGAAACCTTTTGTCTTATCAACAGAACTTTCATTAAATCATTATGTTCCAGATTTGAACCAGTTGCTTGGTTTGATGCTCACATATGAGCAAGACTTGAAAGGAGATGGAGATAAAGGACAAAGTTCTGCAATGTACATGAAGAACAAGAAGAAAGGAGATAAAGGTAAAGCAAAGGATGAAGAGGAGTCTAGTTCTCAAGCTTATTATGCAAGAGGTAAAGGAACTGGCAGAGGAAGAGCAAGAGGCTTTGGAAGAGGAAGAGGTAATCAAAATAACAACAAAAAGGCTTGCTGGATCTGTGGATTGAGTAATCATTTGGCTCATGACTGTTGGCACAACCAACAAGGATCAAACCAGAATCAAAACAACAATAGCAGAGGTCGAGGTGGAAGATATCAAAGTAATTTCCAAAGAGGTAGACAAAGTCAAAGAGGAGGCTATGGTAGAGGTGGAGGAAGAAGTTGGGGACAGAATCAATCCTACAACACCACCTACTACAACTATGCAAATGACACACAGAATGAAAGTCATACATCATTGATGATGAACTCAATCAGCACATCAGATAAAGAAGATCTAAAGGTATTTTACATTGACTCTGGATGTTCTAATCATTTGTCAGGAAACATAGAATTGATGTCAGAATTGGAAAAAGGTATTTCGAGTCACACAGTTCAAACTGGTGATAATACAAGACATAGTGTACATTCAATTGGAAAAGTGAAATGCAAGAGTGGAGCAGATTTGCTAACCAATGTTTTGTATGTTCCTACAATACCTAAAAACTTGATTAGTGTGGGACAGATAGTTGAAAAAGGTTTTCAAGTCAGGTTTACAAATGAAGGAGTATTTGTGGAAGATCCAGAGAATGGATATAATCAGATTGTCTCTGGTAAAAAAGAAGGTAGACTCTTTACTTTAAGAGTGCAAGGAAACATTGGTCAAGCTTTGCTCACACATGGTGAAGCAGTGATTACAGAACTTGATCTCTGGCATAAGAGATTAGGTCATTTCAATGAAAGAGGAATTAAAGCTATGGTTGCTAATCAGTCTGTACTAGGATTACCAAATGTGCAAAGTCAACATATGGTTTATAAATGTGAAGCATGTCAAATGGGTAAAGCACACAGGTTACCATTTCAAAAGAAAGGATTCAAACATGATGGAGTACTTGAGCTCATTCATACAGATGTATGGGGACCAACAAAAGAAGGATCTATCAGTGGCTCAAGGTACTATGTTCTTTTTATTGATGATGCTACAAGATGGATAACATTATATGTTTTGAAGGAAAGATCAGAAGTGTTTGGAGCCTTCAAGCATTTTCATGCATATGCAGAGAGAGTAACAGGTCAAAAGCTTAAGAGACTGAGGTCTGATGGAGGGGGAGAATACTTCTCCCAAGAGTTCAATGATTATCTTTGGAATGCAGGTATTAAGAGAGAAATAACTTGCAGGTATACACCACAACAAAATGGTGTAGCAGAAAGAAGGAACAGGACTTTGGTTGAGTTTGCTAGAGCTATGCTGAAGGAGAAGAACTGTCCAAATTATCTTTGGGCTGAGGCTGTAAATACAGCTACATATCTTGTGAATAGATTACCATGTGCAGCTCTCAATGGTATGACTCCATATGAAGCTTGGTGGGGTAAGAAACCAACACTAGATCATTGTAGAGTGTTTGGATCAATTGCATATGCTTATGTGCCATCACAACTTAGGCATAAACTTGAACCAAAGGCAGAAAAATATGTGTTCATTGGTTATGATGAAAAGCAGATGGGTTACAGGTTGTGGAATCCTCTAACCAAACAATTTATTGTTTCTAGAGATGTTACATTTGATGAACAGAAAAGTTGGTATGCAGATCAAAGTCATACAGCTGAAGAATTTGAAGAAGAGGTAAGAAGATGTGAGAAAGGAAAATCAATTGTGCAGGTAAATAGAGATGAAGACTATATGCAAGCAAGTACATCTAGAAGTGGATTAACAAGAAGAAATGAAGAAGCTCCTATATTTGATGAAGAGGTGTATCCAGACACTTATGAAGAATGTGAACCAAGAAGGTCAAGCAGGACTAGAAGACAACCAGAAAGGTATTCTTATGATACTTCTTACATAACTCAGAAGAACTATGCATATATGGTCAAAGATGATGAAGAACCTCAGAACTATGATGAAGCTAAAGGTAAGAAGCAATGGGAAGAAGCAATGGGAAGAAGCAATGAAGGAAGAGTTCAATGCACTGGAGGAGAACAAGACATGGGAACTTGTTTCTAAACCAAATGGTAAGAAAGTAATTGGAAATAAATGGGTTTATAAAGTGAAGAAGCTTGCAGATGGAAGTATAGCCAGATACAAAGCTAGATTGGTGGTGAAAGGCTATGCCCAGACCTATGGCATAGATTATGATGAGACATTCAGTCCCGTAGCTAAGATGTCAACTATAAGGACAATCATTGCTATTGCAGCTTCAAAAGGATGGACTCTAAGTCAATTGGATATAAAGAATGCATTCTTGAATGGATACATATCAGATGAGGTATACATGGAACAACCTCAAGGGTTTATAGATTCCAGATATCCAAATTTTGTTTGCAGGTTGAGAAGAGCATTGTATGGATTGAAGCAAGCTCCAAGAGCTTGGAACTATAGACTGGTGAAGTATCTCAATGATCTTGGATATCAAAGTTCAAAAGCAGACCCAAGTCTACTTATCAGAAGAACAGAGGAAGGTACAATCTACATTTGTATTTATGTAGATGACATTATAATCACAGGTACTTCAGATGAAGGAATCAAGGAGGTAAAGAGATTGCTTGAAAAAGAATTCAAGATCAGTGACCTAGGAAAGTTGTCATACTTTCTTGGAATGGAAGTTACTTATACAGATCATGGCATATATGTATCACAAGAAAGGTATCTTCTGAATTTATTGAAGAAGTTTGATATGGAAAATTGCAGAGAAGCTTCAACTCCACTTGAAGTTAATCACAAGCTCAGTAAATATGATGGTGCAGAATACAAAGATATGAGGAAGTATCAATCTCTTGTGGGTAGTTTGATTTATGCTACACTAACAAGACCTGATCTTAGTTATGCAGTGGGAGTCTTGTCACAATTCATGCATTGTCCAAAGGACCCACATTGGATTGCAGGTCAAAGAGTTCTCAGATATATCAAAGGAACTATAAAGGAAGGATTATATTATCCTTTTACTTCAGATTTGAAGTTGAGAGCCTACAGTGACTCAGACTGGGCAGGTAACCAGGATGACAGAAGATCAACTCATGGTTACATGATATACATTGGTAATAAGCTTGTAAGTTGGTGTTCAAAGAAACAACATACAGTAGCATTATCATCAACTGAAGCAGAGTACAAAGGACTTGTGGAAGCAGCTAAGGAAGTCATATGGATGCAGACATTGTTCAAGAGCTTAGGCATTGATCAAGGTACACCTACAATACTTGGAGATAATATGAGTTCACTTTATCTTGCAGCAAATCCAGTTTTTCATGCAAGGACAAAGCACATAGAGATACAGTATCATTTTCTCAGAGAAAAGGTAATGGAGAAGGAGATTGAAGTGGAGTACATTTCTACTAAAGATCAGTTAGCAGACATAATGACAAAGAGCTTGGATGGTGTGAAGACCAGCAGATTCAAAAGCATGGCAGGAGTAAAAGAAAAGAAGATGATATGAAGAAACAGGGAATGTCAATTAGTGATTGAGGGGGAGCTGTTGGAGAAACACTCACTAATTGGTTATATATTTGAAGGTCAAATCTTAGGAAGAAAACCCCATGCCTATGTGAAGGGACAAATTCACAAGTGTATCATATTTGTAAAGTTAGTTCCCTTTAGTTCTAGAAGTTTTTTAAAATCACGAGATACGAAAATCTATATAAGTTAGTTTGTATCAACTGACGCGGAGAGAGAGAGTGAGAGAATAGAGAGAAGAAGTAGAAGAAGGAGTTCATTTATACGACTGTGTATAGTCGTGCTTCTCTGAGTGAGAAAGCAACTGTAAAAAACTTTTGAGTTTTTTATAGTTATGAGAAAGAACTGAGTAAAGTTCTGTGTATGAGTCTCTCTCCATCATCTCCATGCGTGCCTACTGTGTGAATAGTTACAAAGATCAAATTTTCTGAGCAATTCGATGCCTGGCATCGAATCTTGGCTGATAAGTCATTTTTTCATTCTCTGTGTGTTACAAGTTGTTGAATCTTCTAAAAATATGAAGTTTGTGGAGCAACTCGATGCCTGGCATCGAGTTTGAGCATAAAGTCGATGCCCGGCATCGACTTCTAGCATATAAGTCATCTTCTTCATGTGTGTGTAAAAGAAGCTGTTTCTGGTGCAGAAAAAGGGCCTAAAAAAGCTCAAAGTCGATGCCCGGCATCGACTTGGACTGAAATTCGATGCCAGGCATCGAATTTTTTATTTTTGGACACCAGGAATACTAAAACAGGCAAATTTTCCAGTTTTGGAAGGTCATACAGGGTCATCTTGTGAAGGCCATAACTTGAGTTCTAGAGCTCCGTTTGATGCATATGATAGCTTGTTGGAAAGCTCTACTCTTCTAGTTTCAACCTATAAAGTTTCATGGAGAAATAATACTTGAGCTAGGAGAAATTAGCAAAATACTGAAGGTATGTCATTTCGGTGACTAGGAATTTCTGTCAAAGCAAAGTTCTCACTTTAGGCTATCATTTCTCAAAGTTTGGAGTGGCAATGAGTTAATGGTGACCATAGAGGTGTTCTAGTGTCATCTTAATTCATTTCTTGTGGTGTTTTATACATCAACAGATACCCATTCAGTGTGCTCAATTTCATAGATAAAGCCAGCTTCAACCAAGCGGTCTATCTCTTCTTTGATCTTGGCAGCATAGTTGTCATTGTATGTGTATGGCTTTTGTTTAGAGGGCCTGGCCTCTGAGGTCATGGGGATCGTCTGTGAGCATATGTCCGGTTCTACACCTTTCAGGTCCTTGTAGCTCCATGCAAAAACATCTCTATATTCTCTCAGCAAGGCTACCAACTCTTGCTCCTCCTCTTCACTTAGGTCATGTCCTATGTAGGTACATCGTTCTTCACCTTCTTCTATGATTTTCTTTGTAGTTTCTTTGTTATCATAGGCCTCTCCTACGACGGCTTCACGTTTAGGCATTCTTATCATGACTCTCCTATCTTCAACTTCATACTTCTTGAAATTTCCAGGGACCTCAAACAAAGATTCTTCTTCCTCTGGTGTGACTTCTCTCTTCTTTGTCTTCTTGCCTTCGTTCTTAGTGGTTACTTGTGTGGTTAATCTCACCTCATTTGTAATTTCTTCGTGTCTCTGAGGGTGAACTTCCACTTCATAGAAATATTCCTCATCTGATGCAAAAGGTGGGTCCATAATGATTGACTCTAGATCAGAATCACTTGCATCCTCGAATGCATCAGTGCTAGGTTCACATTCTTCAATAATTGGATCACACATGATTGGCTCTATTGTGAAGATTGAAATGTCATAGCCATCCTCATCACAGTGGGGTGTCCATTGTTCTTCATTGATGGCTACATCCATGGTCGCTAAAATCTCTGCCCAACCATGAGGCTCAAACTCTTCATCAGGAAAAACTACAGGTGCATAGGCTGGGTCTTGAATTGATCTATGGGTTTCCTTCGCACCTATTTCTCTGGCTTTTTCTCTCTTCTCTTCTTCTACTGCTACTTTACACATCCACAAGTGGGTGTCTTAATGCATCCATGAGGATCCTGATCCTATGGAATGCACTGACTTGGTGTCATCTTTGGCTCTATGGATGGGATTCCATTGAATGGGGGGTACGTCTCTATGAGAGAAATCTTTGAGATTCACTTTGGTTGTGACACCCAAGTGTTGCAGATACAAAGAATTTGTCCCCCAATCCTGCACTACTTGCAATTGCCTCAAGAAGGGTCTTCCCATAATCATCTCGTAGGCATGATTCTTGCTAAAGTCACATATAGCAAAAGTATGTTCAAACTCTACACCACAAGTGATAAGAATTATTCCCTCTAGTAGCCCTAAGGGTCTCTCAATGTGACCATCGGCCATTTGCAACTTCATTCTTGTTGGCTTAAGTGCTGGCTTGCCCCAATGTTTCCATAAGGAAGTGGTAGCAATTGCAACTCCCGCACTTGAGTCCAAAATGGCCTTAGTTGTGTAACCTTGATGAGTGATAGGGAGATAGGTGTTTCCTTCTTCTCCTTCGCTGATGTCCCCTATCTTGTCCAAAGGTATTTCCGGCACTGTCCTATGAGACCCTACTTGGGAACAAGGTTTTGCTACGTCTGGCACTTGTTTGGCTACATGTTTCCACAATTCAGGCTTAACCTTGAGTAGCTCTTCCAAAGTGAGATTACACTGCACTTTAGTATTCTTCACTACCTCTGTGTTCCTAGGTATGATTGAGTCTTCATTTCTTATCATGACTGTGGGTGCTCTCATACATGCAGACTTTGCTTCCCATGGGCCTATGAAATGGGGTAGTTCCTGTAAAGAATTAGAATCGAAGTCTAATCTCTCTTGAGATTGGGCACTCTCCTGCTCTCCATAAATGGAAGGAAGGTCTTGTGGGAATTGATCATATGTGTCATCCACAAGTTCAATGGGAGGAGGGACTTCACTCTCTTTAGCCCATTTCTCTTCCTGAATCTCTCGCAAGAATTCTGGTGAGTATCAATTCATAGATGAAGAGGTGTCTGGTTCAGTGGACTTAGGCACATAAGCTTCCTTGGGAGGAATGCTTATTCTATCACTTGCCTTCTCCTTAGCCTGGGAGTTGGCTCCTTTTCCAGACTTTGCAATTATCGTCTCCAATCTATCCAATAGACCATCAAAATGCAATGGTGTCCTAGTGGAACTAGAGTAGTTGAAGAGGTGACTGGCCTCAAACATGGCTGGAGCCAATACCACCATCTTGGCACACAACTTGGTTCGTTCAAGCTCTAGGTCAGCTCTAGGGTAACATCTTTCATGATCCGTTACATTTAGCCCTGCCTGGATCCTAGCCTGATATGCTCTAAGCATCATATCTATGTCCTCGGGAGTGGGATCTGCTAAGACTGATCCTACTCAAGGTGGTGGGTGGGTTACGTGTGGTGGATTAGAAGGTTGAGGAATGGAAGGTGATGGGGATGGTAGTGGGGGTGATGTGTGAGAGTGCGTTTGAGATGTGATTTCTATGATTTTGGCTTTGGTCTCTCGCAGACTTTCCTCAAGTTTGCTCATCTTCTTTGCCCATTGCCTTTTCATATGTTCACGGCTATCTCTCCAAGCTCTTGTTCTCTTCTTATTCTGGCTCTTAGTCTCGCTAACCTCCGCATTCTTTTCCTGGCCTAAGTCTTGGTTTTGCTTAAGTGCCTAGGTTCTCGTGATGACTTGCACTGGGGCTGTGGAAGTCACACTTCCCGTGGAGTCTACTACTAGGCCAATCACGTTGATAGTAGCGATTTTTGGCATATTGGCGGGGTTCTTGGGACACTCTTGTAACAAATGCTCCTTTCCACAATCTGGGCAAAAGCCTTGAATTGTCACAGATTGGGTTTGTGTAGGTGCGGATAGAGGGCAATCACGAATGAGGTGATCTCCCTGACATCGGAAGCATGGCCCTCTAGGAAATGGAGGTCTTATCTGTCTAGGCTGAGGTCTAGAGCTAGGGTTTGCATACATGACATTCGCATAGTCTGGCTCCCAACTAGATTCACTGGGTTCTTCATAATAGTATGACTCATTGTGCTCAGGTGACTGCATGTAGTAAGCCTGTGGGCTATCAATATGGGTAGAGTCAAAACTATGATCACTTGGGTCACTTTTTGAAAGCAATGATGTCACTGGCACTAAAACTCTATTTAAATTTTCTTCTGCAGCTGCATACTTCACTGGGATCACATTGGCTGGAGGAGGGGGTTGCTGCGTTAGGACCGGCTGAGGTCTTTGCTGCCCGTGATAGGGTGGTTGATAGGTTTGCTGGGGCCTAGCATACTGTTGTTGTGGGTACTGATTAGGGTACTTTCCTTGTTGTGGATATGGCTGAGGATAATTTTGTCTAACAGCTTGTTTGTTATGAGGGCAGTCTTGTGCAGTGTGGTTGGTGTATCTCCTTTCTATGGTGCAGTATTGGCTGTTAGGGTTCACTTGGGGTTGAGCCATGATAGGACACACATTAGCCATATGGTCTCCTCCACAAGTGTAGCATCGTTTTCCTGGGGAAAATCTAGGAATTTGCTTGCTAGAAACACCTAATTTCTGAGCTACCTTTTCTGCTAGATCCTCAATTGATGCGGATTGTGAGGAAGCGAGGCTAGTGGAACTATCTGAGTCTTTATAGATCTTTGCGAGCTCCAATTCCTCCCCTAGATTATCCTCAATGTCTATGCACATGCGTACACACTCTTCTATGGATCTAGGGTCCTTCAAGTACACGTATGATCTCAATTTGGTACTTAACAATCCGTCTAGAAATAAGGCCACTTGTTTGGCCGGAGTGGGTAACTCTGGGGCAAGGCATCTTTCTAGGTATTGCCTAAACCTTCTTCCTGCGAGCCTCACTGTCTCTTGAGGTGTTTGCGTGAAGCTGTATATCAAGGAAGATATGTTATGCCTAATGCGACTTTTGGAAAACTCAGTGATGAATGCTTCAAGAAGTTGGTCTATACTTCTGTACTGGTCTTGGTGAAGTGGTTGAAACCAAGTCAATGTAGTGTTCTTGAGTGTTAGGCCAAAAGCATTGTATTGAGTGAACAAGTCTTCCACTTGTTCAGCTCTCAAAACTTGCCTAAACTCAGCTACATGGTCATACGGGTCTCCTGTGCCATCGAAGCAATTCTTCATGGACTTAACCAATTGTGTGGGTCTTAAGGTTCTAGCACTAGGCCTTGGCAAAGGGAATTCGTCTGTATTTTTGTATTCCTTGGATCCCTATGTCTCTCCCTGTCCTTCCTATCAGTCTCTGTCCTTGTTCTTTCTCTTCCAAGTGGATTAGCAAAGCTCACCTCGGGTCTATCTCTACTCCTCTCTCTCTGAGTTCCATGAGCCTGAGATGTTCCAACTCCTTGGTGACCATAAGACATAGTGGATCAAGGTTGGGGAAAAACAAATTCTCCCTTCCAAGTGTATGCGTGTCTTCCATGCTCTGAGACCACAAAGATCCTCTCAGACGCATCATCTAAGTAGGTCACTTTGTCTGGGATATCAGGATCTTTGAATTCATAGATGGCAAGTGCTCCCACTTCGTTAGGCTTCTCAGGCTTATACCTCCAAAAAGCCTCATCCGATTCACAAGCAAATCTATGCTCCTATTGTCTTGGGAAACCAACTCGGGAGTGATTATGCTCCTTTCCTAAGTTCCCTTGCTCTATGTCACCTAGATCAGGCTCAAAGATTATGTTTCCAAACTCATCCATCCTTTCAAGTTGGCTGGTGACCACATACATGGTTCCTTCTTTATCTATGTAGGAACCATTTTTGAACTTGACTACAGGATGTTCTAGTCCAATAGGCTGATCCGGGTTTTTAATTAGGACAACAGATCTTCTCAGGCCGTCCTCATAGATGCGTGCACCTAAGCGGTTGGTCCTGATGTATTCCAATTGAGTTTGGTAGGGACCCTTAGGTCTTTCTAGGTATGCCATTCCTGAGCCACCTACAGGTCTCTCCATGCTGTAAGACATCTCAGAGTCACTAGTTTCTGAGTCTAGAGCGTAGGGGTAATCGCTCAATTGCTGGGCCCAAGATCTGGCTATATGGTTGACACTAGCTTCGGATGATCTAATACTTTGATGGTCTCTCCCTAGGTGTCTTCTTGATCTAAGGTTCATATGCCCTTCCAATTAACCCAATGATCCTTGTACAACCATGTTGCTGATTCTTCGATACCAATCACTTGTTCCTTTTGAGTTCCTTGTATGTGTGTTCTTGTCTTTAATTTAGCATCGTTAGGAGCACTTAAGTGTGTCATACTTGATGTTCTTCGTCCACTTAGTTTAAGTTCTTTTCCTTTAGGTTGTCCCTTGACTACACTTTAACCTATTCTTGGACTTGAGAAGTTAGAGGCTCTTAGAACTTGAGTATTCCTATCGTACCCCTAGTCAATCAGGACTACTACTCGCACTTAGCCTAAGCTAAGAATGGACTGAGGGGGTTAAGAGATGTTCCGACCTCAGGTCGCTTCTCCTTGCTATGCTTGTCTGCCCAGGAAGTGCATTCCCAAGCTTGCACACAATGGCACTTGCTTTGCTGTCTCCAAATGCTCTTAATGATCCTATAAAAATTCCAAGGTTAGCTCCACTTTTCACCCTCAATTGACAGACAATTTAGTTCAGACACTTTTAATGTCCCTTATTTTTTTCCCTTTTCTATTGCCAAAAATTTTTCTCTAGAGCTCCCTTGGTGTGCCTACCCCTCAGAGGCTCAACTTCAAAATACCCTATCTGAAAATCAATGCATTATTCTTATAAAAAACAGTTGAGGGCGTGTAGTATATGCCACGAGCTTTCCGACAAGCCCTAGAGCTCAAAAAACAGATTTCATATGAAAAAGTTATGACAGTTCAGGGTTTAGGGGGTTAAACAGAGAAACAGATCCTTTCAGGAGTTTAATGCATTTTTCTAAGGCCCTTGTAATGGTATAAGTGATTGAATATGCAAATATGCCCAATTTTTAGTCCAAATTTTCTAAAAATTACCCCTCTATTTTTTGCCGAAAATGTCTATCTATCACGATAGATGCTATCTGTCACGATAGACACTAGCTGTCGCGTGGGGTCATCTGTTGCGATAGACGGGTGTCTGTCGCAATAGACGGGGTCTATCATGGGGTCCTGTCTATTGCGATAGATGGGTGTCTGTCGCGATAGATGCTGTCTGTCATCTGTCGTGGTTTGGTTTGTTGCGATAGACGGTGTCTGTCGCGATAGACGGTCTCTATCGTGGGCTCCTCTCTATCGCGATAGATGGTGTCTGTCGCGATAGATAGTCTCTATCGTGGGGTCTTGCCTGCCATGATAGACGGGTGTCTGTCGTTTGTCGTGCCTTTTGGTCTGTCGTGATAGACGGTGTTGATGGAGAGTGTTAATCTCCAAAAGAACAACCTACTCTTGAATTTAGAACACCTCTATATCAAGAGTAAGTCAAAACCTTTACCAAATTAGAGGTCCAATCTCCAATTTATCAAAACTTGAAAAATTCTGTGAAGAAGATGAAACACAGAAAGTCTGCTGCACAATTTCTTCTCATTGACTTATCAAACCTTTAAAGTTTTCTATGAAATTTTGTATGGTGTGTCGCCTAGAGATTGCGCACCTCCTCCAAGTTAAAGTTCTTCAGAAGGTTTAGTATAACTTGAGAAATCACCTTCACAAGTTACCTATGTCCAAATCTGTACTTCTGAGAAGTCGATTTGACACCCCTTACTTCTTAACTTTGATTATCACAATGTCGAACCCGTTTTGCCAAATCCTTTTGGCTGTAGATAGCCTATCTCTCAACTTAGATTTTGAGCTATCACATGTGTAAGACTTTACACTGTGCACTGAGCACTACTCATTTCTTTGAACTCGAAAACTGCGCCTGTTTTAGGAGACTGTGAACACTCAACACATATGAATGTTCCTACAGATAATTCTCCTAACCTGTTTACTATTAGACTCTAAAATTTTGGTCACAAACTCATCAACTATCAACTTAGATATTCTCAAAAGGATTTCACAAATGATTTACCACAGAAGGAGCAGACTCGAAAAGATCGGGCGCAATATTTCTTTCATTTCTGGAGAAGACTACAACTAAAAATAAGAGAGAGACTTTCCTTCACTTCTCATGTATCTACTGACCTTTACAATACTTATTTCTCTATTCCTATGCTCATACATAGTCTCTCATTGTCTTCTCTCTTCTCACTCTCTATGCCCCGACATTTTCCAAAGATATTTATAGGCAATTATGTACAAACTTCTATCAAAGCATAGGTATATGTAACCTATGTCATAACTAATGTACATATGTGTACATGTCCTTCACTCTTGTGAATGTCTCCACCTTCCTTGCTTCAAATCTTCAATTGGTGATTGATTTGTACCAACAGCTCCCCCTCAATCATCAATTGAGGTTTCTCCTTTCTTCTTTATACCTGCCATGTCTTTAAACTTCTGTAGCTTTGGTCCATCCAAGCTCTTTGTAAGCATATCAGCTATCTGATCTTTTGTTGAAGTATGTATGACTTCAATCTCCTTGTCCATCACTTTCTCTCTTAGAAAGTGATACTGAATCTCAATGTGTTTGGTCCTGGCATGGAAAACAGGATTAGCAGCTAAGTATAATGAACTCATGTTATCTCCAAATAAAATTGGTATCCCATGCACAATGTCAAGACTCTTCATCAAGGTCTTGAGCCAAATCACTTCCTTTGCAGCTTCAACCATGCCTTTGTATTCTGCTTCTGTAGAAGACAAAGCAACTGTATGTTGCTTCTTGGAACACCATGAGATAAGTTTATCTCCCACATAACACATGTATCCAAAAGTAGATCTTCTATCATCTGGATTACCTGCCCAATCTGCATCACTATAGATTTTGATATTTGTATATGAGGTAAACCCATAATACAAACCTTCATTGAGTGTACCCTTAATGTACCTCAACACTCTTTGACCTGCAATCCAATGCTCTTCCTAGGACAATGCATAAATTGAGACAAGACTCCAACTGCATATGATAAATCATGTCTAGTTAAAGTAGCATAGATAAGACTACCAACCAAACTCTGATATAGTCTCATGTCCTTGAATTCTTCACCTCCAAACTTACTCAATTTGTGATTCACCTCCATTGGTGTAGGTGCTACCCTGCAATCATCCATTTTAAACTTGATTAACAAGTTCTTCAAATACCTTTCTTGGGTCACAAATACTCCATGTTGAGTATATGTAATCTCCATGCCCAAGAAGTATGACAAGTCTCCCAAGTCACTTATTTTGAATTCCTTTTCCATCTGCTTCTTGAGTCTTTGTATTCCTTCTTCATCTGTACCTGTAAGGATTATATCATCAACATATATGCACATATATATGAAACCATTATCACTTGCTTTGACAAGCAAGCTACTATCTGCCTTAGACACCTGAAATCCAAGTTCTTTCAAGAACTTTACAAGTCTATAGTTCCATGCCCTTGGGGCCTGCTTCAAGCCATACAAAGCTCTCTTGAGCTTGCACACATGATCTGGATACCTTTTATCTTTGAACCCTTGAGGTTGCTCCATGAACACATCATCTGAAATATAACCATTCAGAAAAGCATTTTTCACATCAAGTTGACATAACTTCCAACCTTTACATGCAGCAATAGCTATAAGTGTCCTGATAGTTGTCATCTTTGCCACAGGACTATAAGTCTCATCATAGTCAACACCATAAGTCTGAGCAAACCCTTTGACAACAAGTCTAGCTTTGTATCTAGACACACTTCCATCTGCAAACCTCTTGGTTTTGTAAACCCATTTGCATCCAATGATTTTCTGACTATTTGGTTTTGGAACCAAATCCCATGTTTGATTCTCCATCAATGCATCATATTCTTCCTGCATAGCTTTCTCCCATTTTTCCTTACCTCTTGCCTCTTCATATGTAGAAGGGTCTTCATCTGTATTCATCATATAAGCATAATCTTTTGTGGCCAAAAATGAAGTATCATAGCTATACCTTGTAGGTTGCCATCTGTTCCTTGTAGACCTCCTAAGCTCTCCACTTCTTGAGGTTTCTGGTTCTTCATATTCAGGATCAAATCTTGGTATTTCTTCCACTTCAATCTGCACTTCATTATTCTCTTGTTCATCAAATATTTGAACCTTTGATTTACCTTTTCTTTGGCTCACTTCTTCTTCATTACCTGTATTGATATTAATTGTACCTGCATACCAAGTACTCTGCTCATCAAATGTCACATCTTTAGAAACCATGAATTGCTTTGTAGATGGACTCCACAATCTATAGCCCATCTGCTTATCATCATAACCAATGAAAACATATTTTTCAGCTTTAGGTTCCAACTTGTGCCTTAATTGTGATGGCACATAAGCATATGCCACACATCCAAAAACTCTGCAATGATCCAAGGTAGGTCTCTTACCCCACCAAGCCTCATATGGTGTCATACCCTGCAAGGCTTTACATGGTAACCTATTGACCAAATAAGCAGCTGTATTCACAGCCTCAGCCCACAAATAATTAGGGCAATTTTTCTCCTTCATCATGGATCTTGCAAACTCAACAAGTGTTCTATTTCTTCTTTCTGCTACACCATTTTGTTGAGGAGAGTACCTGCAAGTAACTTCCCTTTTTATACCTGCATTCCACAAGTAATCACTGAACTCATTAGAGAAATACTCTCCCCCTCCATCTGACCTTAGTCTCTTCAACTTATGACTTGTAATTCTTTCTGCATATACATGATAGTGTTTAAATGTGTTAAACACTTCTGACTTATCTTTGATCACATAAATAGTGATCCATCTAGTAGCATCATCAACATAAATCACATAATATCTTGACCCATTTATACTGTAATCCTTTGATGGTCCCCACACATCTGTGTGTACCAACTCAAGCTTCTCTGAGTACATAAAACCATGCTTGGAGTAGGAAGACTTATGAGCCTTACCTAATTGACATGCCTCACATCTGTATGTCATATGTTGACCTGCAACATTAGGCAAACCAAGCACTGAACCATTGTTAATCATGTCTTTAATACCTCTTTCATTGAAATGTCCAAGCCTCTTATGCCAAAGATCTAACTCAGAGATCTTATGTCCTCCATATGTGAACATAGCATGACCAATATTGCCTTGAATCTTCAATGTAAATAGTCTTCCTTCTTTCTTCCCTGAAACAATCTGTTTATACCCTTGACTAGGGTCTTCCACATATACTCCATCATTAGTGAACCTTACTTCATAACCTTTTTCCACAATTTGTCCTACACTTATCAAATTCTTAGGAATTGTAGGAACATACAAGACCTTACTCAATAAGGTACTACCATCCTTGGCCTTCACTGATCCAATTGACTTCACATTGTGCTTTGTGTTGTCACCTGTTTGAACAACATGATTAAACACCTTATTTTCCAAATCAGTCATCAAAGATATATTACCACTCAGGTGGTTGCTAACCCTGAGTCAATGTAGAAGACTCTCTGATCTTCACTCTGACTTTCACAAGTAGCATTCATTATTAATGTTGAATCCTCCTTTTGATCTGAAGCATAATTGTAGTAGGTGTTGTTGTATTGTTGACTTTGGAATCCTCTACCTGCATTTCTTCCAAAGTAACTCCTACCACCTCTGCCTCTGAAATTACCTCTTTGATTTCTGCCTCCTCTTCCTCTAGAGTTATAGTTCTGATTATATCCATTATTATTCTGAGTATTGTGCCAACAATCATTAGCTAAGTGATTTGTCTTACCACAAATCCAGCAAGCTTTGCCTCCATCTTTGTTATTCCTGCCTCTTCCTCTACCTTTGCCACCTCCTCTACCTCTTAGGAAGTTGGCTTGACTAGTTGTGCCTTCATCTTCATTTGCTTGTTGCTTTCCTTTGCTATTCTTCTTCTTGTCCTTTGAGTACATTGCATGACCTGCACTCTTGTCACTATCTCCTTTAACATCCTGCTCAAATGTTAGCATATGACCTAGCAACTGATTTAAATCAGGAGTGAAATGATCAAGTGATAACTCTGTAGACAAAATGAATGGCTTCCATTTGTCATCACCTCTTAAGCCTGTAAGAATTTGCCTTACCAATTTATCCTCCTCAATGTCTTCATCAACAGCTCCTAATGCATCTGCAATGTCTTTCATCCTTGTTACATAGTTTGAAATAGATTGAGAAGCCTTCTTCTTGAAGGTTGTAAACTCTGCCCATAAGGATGCCTTCCTTGACTTTGTAGTATTCTGGAAATGCTCCTCCAAAGCATTCCAAATATCAGTTGCACTTTCAAGACCTCGAATATGAGGCAACAAGTAATCATTGACTGCCATATATATAATGCTCCTAGCTTGAGCATCTTTCTTCATCCAATTCTTCAAATCTGCTAACTCTTCCCTAGTTGGAACACTAGGATCTCTGAAACTTGGCTTCTCCTCTTCACCTGTGATGTAGGCTATTAAATCTTTGCTCATAAGATGAGTTTCCATCCTCATTGACCACGCAGGATAGTTTTCCCTATCCAATTTCTCTATCTGAAGAGAATCTCCCATCTTGTGTCCTCCTGTGTATTGAAAACTTCAACCTTTATGAACAATATGTGTACCTTTACTTAGAATTAGACTCCTTTTGTCCTTCTTGATGTTGTATGGTCTCCTCTTCAAGCTTTGCCTTCAAACTTTCACCTTCTAGCTCTTCAATTGTTGAAATTCTTGAATCTGCAGCAGTCGGGATCCTCCTTTTCTTGATTTTGATGTCTCCTGCTCTGATACCACTGATGGAGAGTGTTAATCTCCAAAAGAACAACCTACTCTTGAATTTAGAACACCTCTATATCAAGAGTAAGTCAAAACCTTTACCAAATTAGAGGTCCAATCTCCAATTTATCAAAACTTGAAAAATTCTGTGAAGAAGATGAAACACAGAAAGTCTGCTGCACAATTTCTTCTCATTGACTTATCAAACCTTTAAAGTTTTCTATGAAATTTTGTATGGAGTGTCGCCTAGAGATTGCGCACCTCCTCCAAGTTAAAGTTCTTCAAAAAGTTTAGTATAACTTGAGAAATCACCTTCACAAGTTACCTATGTCCAAATCTGTACTTCTGAGAAGTCGATTTGACACCCCTTACTTCTTAACTTTGGTTATCACAATGTCGAACCCGTTTTGCCAAATCCTTTTGGCTGTAGATAGCCTATCTCTCAACTTAGATTTTGAGCTATCACATGTGTAAAACTTTACACTGTGCACTGAGCACTACTCATTTCTTTGAACTCGAAAACTGCGCCTGTTTTAGGAGACTGTGAACACTCAACACATATGAATGTTCCTACAGATAATTCTCCTAACCTGTTTACAATTAGACTCTAAAATTTTGGTCACAAACTCATCAACTATCAACTTAGATATCCTCAAAAGGATTTCACAAATGATTTACCACAGAAGGAGCAGACTCGAAAAGATCGGGCGCAATATTTCTTTCATTTCTGGAGAAGACTACAACTAAAAATAAGAGAGAGACTTTCCTTCACTTCTCATGTATCTACTGACCTTTACAATACTTATTTCTCTATTCCTATGCTCATACATAGTCTCTCATTGTCTTCTCTCTTCTCACTCTCTATGCCCCGACATTTTCCAAAGATATTTATAGGCAATTATGTACAAACTTCTATCAAAGCATAAGTATATGTAACCTATGTCATAACTAATGTACATATGTGTACATGTCCTTCACTCTTGTGAATGTCTCCACCTTCCTTGCTTCAAATCTTCAATTGGTGATTGATTTGTACCAACAGGTGTCGATCGCAATAGACGGCCTCTATCATGGGTCTCTATCTGTCGCGATAGACTATTGTCTGTCGTGGGCCTGTCTGTCGCGATAGACGGTGTCTGTCGCGATAGACGGCCTTTGTCATGGGGTGCTGTCTATCGCAATAGACGTTGTCTGTCGTCTATTGTGCCTTTTCGTCTGTCGTGATAGATGGTGTCTGTCATGATAGACGGGGTCTATCGTCTATCGTGGGCCTATCTGTCGCGATAGACGGTGTCTATCACGATAGACGGCCTCTATCATGGGGTACTGTCTAGCTCGATAGACGGTGTCTGTCGCGATAGATGCTGTCTGTTGCGATAGACTGTGTCTGTCGTGATAGACTGAAAAAATGCAAATTTTTTAGAATTTTGATTTGGAGTGCTCTCATGGTGTAGGTTATCGTGCCAAACATGCATTCAAAAAATATTAAGTTTTTTTGTCTGTCGCGATAGACAGAGTGTTGGGTTGTAGGGTATGCACATACCCACAATTGTGCATAGAAACCCTCCCTAGACCAAAATAATATCTCTTTTTGTATCTATTTAGGATTTCACATAAGAACCCTCCCCTAGACACTTTTTAATATTTCTCATAAACTAAAGCTTTGGAACCTTGTTGTAAATGGTCACCTTTTTCAAAGGAATCTAGAAATCCCCACGCGCGCACATATTCTCCTTCATCTTGAGATTTGAAATTTGAAAAAAGATCCTTTTGGAGATATGGTAGTTAGGCATGTGCTCCTTTTTGACTAGTCAAAAGGAGCACATGGGGAATTACACTAAGCCTATAAATAGAGGCTCACTTCTTGTAAAAGAGGTCCCTTGGCCATGGCCTTGGCCTCCATTTTGGTAATGGAAGAAGGTGTCATTTGTTACTCTCTTGCCTCCTTGTGTGCAATGGCGTTGGTCTTGGTGTATGGATTTGCATGTGTGTGTGCATGGTTGGGAGGATGTTCCCCTTTGCTCCTTGTGACGTTGGCCATTGTTGCCATTGCTCCATGAGCGTGGGTGAACCTCTCCTCTCATTCTTTGCCCCAACTTGGAGAAACTTCTCACTTCCATGTGAGGCGGTTAGGGTTTGTTGTTCCCCTTTTCTCAACAGCTGGTGACCACATACATTGTTCCTTCTTTATCTATGTATGAGCCATTTTCAAACTTGACTACAGGGTGTTCTAGTCTAATGCGCTGATTCGGATTTTTAATTAGGACAACAGATCTTCGCAAACCATCCTCATAGATGCGTGCACCTAGGCGGTTGGTCTGGATGTATTCCAATTGAGTCTTGTAGGGACCTTCAGGTCTTTCTAGGTATGCCATTCCTGAGCTACCTACAGGTCTTTCCATGCTATACGACATGTCAGAGTCACTAGTTTCTGAGTCTAGAGCGTAGGGGTAATCACTCAATTGTTGGGCCAAAGATCTCGCTGTATGGTTGACGCTAGCCTCGGATGATCTAATGCTTTGACGGTCTCTCCCTAGGTGCCTTCCTGATCTCAGGTTCATATGCCCTTTGTACGTTGCTGATCCTTTGGTACCAATCACTTGTTCCTTTTGAGTTCCTTTGTATGTGTTTTCTTGTTTTTAATTAAGCGTCGTCAGGAACACTTAAGTGTGTCGTATTTGATGTTCCTCGCCCACTTAGTTTCATTTCTTTTCCTTTAAGTTGTCCCTAGACTGCGATTTAGCCTATCCTTGCACTTGAGAAATTAAAGGCTCTTCAAACTTGAGTGTTCCTATCGTACCCCTAGTCAATCAGGACAACTACTCGCACTTAGCCTATGCTAAGAATGGACTGAGGGGGTTAAGAGATGTTCCAACCTCAAGTCGCTCCTCCTAGTGCTGCTTGTCTACCCAGGAAGCACGTTCCCAAGCTTGTTCGCCCTGGCACTTACTTTGCTTTCTCCAAAAGCTCTCGATGATCCTGTAAGAACCCCAAGTTTAGCTTCAATTTGATCCTTCAATTGACAGACAATTTATTTAAGACACTTTTTAATGACCCTAGTTCCCCCTTTTTTTATTGCTAAAAAAATTTCCTCTAGAGCTCCCTTGGTGTATCTACCCCTCAGTGTGTCAAATTCAAAATATCATATCTGAAAATCAACGCATTATCTTTATAAAAAACAGTTGAGGGCGTGTAGTATATGCCACGAGCTTTCCGACAAGCCCTAGAGCTCAAAAAATGGGTTTCGTATGAAAAAGTTATGACCGTTCAGGGTTTAGGGGGTTAAACAGACAAACAAAACCTTTCAGGAGTGTTAATGCATTTTTCTAAGGCCTTTGTAAGTATATGAGTATTTGAGTATGCAAATATGCCCAAAATTTAGCCTGAATTTCCAAAAAAATCACCCCTTAATTTTTGCCGAAAATGTCTGTCTGTCGCGATAGACGGTGTCTGTCGCGATAGAGTGGTCTGTCGCGATAGAGGTGTCTGTCGCGATAGACAGTGTCTGTCGCAATAGAGGTGTCTGTCGCGATAGACGGTGTCTGTCGCGATAGATGGTGTCTGTCGCGATAGAGTGGTCTGTCGCGATAGACGGTATCTGTCGCGATAGAGTGGTCTGTCGCGATAGACGGTGTTTGTCGCGATAGAGTGGTCTGTCGCGATAGACGGTGTCTGTCGCGATAGACGGTGTCTATCGTCTATCGTGGTTTGGTCTGTCGCGATAGACGGTGTCTGTCGCGATAGACGGTGTCTATCGTCTGTCGTGGTTTGGTCTGTCGCGATAGACGGTGTCTGTCGCGATAGACTGAGTCTGTCGTGGAATTTGGTCTGTCGCGATAGACAGGTGTCTGTCGCGATAGACGGGGTCTATCGTGGGTCTCTGTCTGTCGCGATAGACGGGTGTCTGTCGCGATAGACGGTGTCTATTGTCTGTCGTGGTTTGGTCTATCGTGATAGACGGTGTCTGTCGCGATAGACGGTGTCTGTCGTGATAGACTGAAAAAACGCAAATTTTTTAGAAACTTCTAGTGATTTGGAGTGCTCTAATGATGTAGGTTGCTCTAATGATGTAGGTTACCGTGCCATACATGCGTTCAAAAACTATCAAGTTTTTCTGTCTGTCGCGACAAACAGAGGTCGTCGTCTCGGGACCTGTGCAGAGTCTGTCGTACCTGCGCAAGCTGCTGGAGATGGTGGTACAGCTAGTTCCTGCAACATAAGCTCAAAAAACACACAAAAACAGATCGCATGCAAGCTCTCTCTCGCTCTCTCTCACAATGAAATAAGGGAAATGAGGTGGGGAGTGGAATATGACCAAAAAACTGAAATTTTTGTGGAGATGGAGATGGAGGTGGGAGATGGTGGGGATGATGATGGTGATGATGGTGATGCAAAAATAAGAAGAAAAAATGAAGAAAAATAAGGAAAAGAAAGGATATTACCTATAACTCCAATGTCTCAACTCGACATCTTACCATCACACGCTCGTCCTCGAAGCTCTCTCCCCGGCAATGGCGCCAAATTTGGTGTCACTCTAGCACAATGGTGAGTACCAACGTGAGAAGATTCACCTCATAATTGTCAATCCGTGGAGACGTGAGGGCTAGTATGAAGACTATGAGCAAGTGAAGGCACAAGTGTGTGAGTGAGAAGCACACAAGCATGCACACACATACACACACACGCGCACACAAGGCAAGAACAAGGAGAGGAACAATGGAGTTCTTTGCATTAGTCAAAAAGTCTCTTACATAAGCTCAATTCACAAACAATCTCCTCCAAAAATGAGCTCTCTAGCTCTTTTTATAGTTTTATTCACTAGCTTTGGCCTTGTCCAGACCTAGTGTCCGGCCTAGTTAAAAATTAGGTTCTAGAGCCTATTTGAGGGCTCAAATGGAGTCTAAAAATTATGAAAATTGGTATGTAGCTAATTCTAATACTCCTCAAGCTCGAGGACTCCTCGGCTTGAACAAAATGGAGTCTATTCTACCAAAAACAAGATTTACAATGTGTGTGTAGTGATAAAAATCACTTGAATTGGAAATACTTTAAGAGAAAAATTGATTGGGCCTTGTTGCCGTATTGTGCATGACTGCTCCGTTGTGCCTGTATACTCTTTATATGACTTGGATTCCAACATGTGTGCTTCCCATGTGCCTCTCATACTTCTACACACACCCAAAAAAATATGACATATCTATTGGAAGAAAATAAGGATGAAAGTCATGCAGTGCAATCAAGCATTCAGTCTTAGGTGCGAAGTGACATGGATTACAAAAATGATAACATTCCATACATATGTCCATTATCTACACTCACACATCCTAAAATATAATCTACTATCATAGAATGCATGTTTAACTGTTCTTGTTCTAATTATAATCTCTCTTCCATATGCAGTTCATCCACAATCACGACTTCTTCTAAAGACACTAGCCCTTCAATATATATTAATATCACCATCTCTCATATGCATGCTAGTTATGCTGGTTGTGTAGACAATCGTAAGTCTACATTAGGGTACATTTTTCATTTTGATGGAGGTGCTATCTCTTGGAGATCTCGTCTTCAAGAATTTACAACTATTTCCACCACAGAAGCAGAGTATGTTGCAGCAAGTGAGGCATGTAAGGAAGCATTGTGGCTTTCTCGTCTTGCTTGTGATATGGGTTTACCTTAGCATGTACCTCGCTTGTTCAGTGATAGTCAGAGTGCCATTGCTTTAGCTAAGAATCCGGTCTATCACTCAAAGACCAAGCACATTGAGGTGAGGTATCACTTCATTAGAGATTGCTTAGCCACTGAGCGCATTATTCTTGAGAAGGTTCACACTCGAGATAATGTTGCAGATGCTTTGACTAAAGCTCTACCACACAATAGCTTTCAACAGTGTAGTCACTTGATGGGGGTTACTTGATTCTTGATCATACACAGTCACTTGTATACTGTGTAACATGCCCATCAGGTGGTTGTATACTTACACTCAAGTATTGTTTATCATTCTTTATTTTTCTCCCAGAGCTTCTTTGGCCATGTTGGCCTTTAGTGGGAGATTGTTACTGTTAGTGCATATGTGAAAGGCCAAATGGCCACCGGAAACTTCCTTGTATATGTTCTTTAATAAAACATATAGTGGCTTGGTCAGTCATAGACTGTAAGTTTGACCGCATTTGTAAGACCTAAGAAGTCTATCTTCGTGCTCCCTGTGTATTGTGTTTTCCGCATATTTTGCAGTCTCTGTGCGGAACATTGTGTGCGGCCTCAAGAGCTCAGTTTTCTACTCCGAGGATATCGTCGTGGAGCTAAGGAGAAGGAGAGCGCAGTGTGGTGCATTGCCATTGCATCACTTCACTATACACTAAGCAATGAGTTTAGCAATGATTCATCCCAACATTTCAAGAGCAAGGTGATGTGCAAACATGGTCTACTTCATTAGTACATGTAAGATGCCACGTTGATTTTCCACCTGGAAAAAAAAAAAGATGTGTAGGTAATAATGAAATTTTATGTTTAGGATATTTTGATCATGTCTGCAAAATTTTGTAGCAATACGTTTTTACATTCTCTCTCTAGAAAGTTGTTGCATGAAATTTGTATGTTAATTTCGAGCATGAAGATGAAGGAATCTGAAAAAGTGTTGTATGAGAGAAAGGTAGAGTATTCTTAGTAGAAAAACTTTACCTGATTGAATTTTTTGTAGTTCCTATGTTTTATGTCTCATTTGGTTCCATGAAGATAGGTTAATGAAGAGATTTTTCATGTTTTTTCATCTCTCTCTAGAATTTTCGATTTTGCAGGGCCCAAAAGTGATATCTAGAAGCAGATTTGTACCTGAGGCGTCTCTAACATTATTGTACAGATTTAAGAACTGAATATTTTTGTCTCTCACAAGCTCAAGCTGATTCCTCACTGTTTTTGAGTTACAGGGTTTTGAAAAGTGCCGTTCTCCAGCACTTAAAAAAAAAAAAAAGAGAAGCCTTCATTCACTCATCTTATTCATGTTCACGGATTTAGAAAACGCACATGGGTATATGGGTTATTTTTGGGTGATTGACGTGTGTGTGAGTGCGTTGCAGGGATTACCTCTATTTTTGCAGGTACGATTCTTGATGGTGGACATGAAAAGTACATGCATGGGTGGTCCGGAAGTCTTGCATGAGACATGCGAAAAGACGCTATCTTGGAGCATGCAGATTCTAAAAGTGCGGGTCTAGGAAGGCGTGATTGGTCGTGCGCTGGCGAAAGGCGGAGATCCCAAAAAAAGAAGACGAAGACTGAGAGATAGAAAAGGATGATGGTCGTACAGTCATTACGATCGTTTTTCGGCTTCTCCAGATTGAGATTGAGATTGAGATTGAGATTGTGATTGAGATTGGGATTGAGATTGTGATTGTGATTGAGATTGGGATTGAGATAAGCTCGGGGGTGGTCGGGTGGATGAGGCTTCACATTGAAGCAATCTGATAGATTTTGTAACGCAGATCAGAACTACTTGTAAATCTGCACAGATAATAAAATTCTCTCTCTTCTTGTTCTGCGTATACTCTGTTTGCCTTTTTTATATCTTGTGGTGTCGAAACCCATTATTCTGTGTGAGATTGTGACTCAAGTTTGGGAGACTTGTTACAAGTGAATTGAAAGAGTTGAAGCTCCAATTGGATGATCTATTGAAGAAGGAGTTGATAAGACCTAGTGTTTCACCTTGGGGAGCACCTGTTTTGTTTTAGAAAAAGAAAGATGGTTCATACAGACTTTGTATTGACTATAGGGGATTGAACAAGAAAACCATTAAGAACAAGTATCCACTGCCACACATAGATGAACTTCTGAGTCAATTGAGTGGTGCCACAGTATTCACTAAAATTGACTTAAGATCGGGATATCATCAAATTAGAGTAAAGTCTGAGGACATACCCAAAACCGCTTTTAGAACACGATATGGTCATTACGAGTTCACAGTTTTGCCTTTTGGATTAACAAATGCTCTTGCAACATTTATGTGTTTGATGAATAATGTGTTTCATGAATATCTCGATGAATTTATATTAGTTTTTCTTGACGATATTTTTGTGTATTCTAAGGATGATGATGAACATGCATTGCATCTCAGGAAGACTTTACAAAAACTAAGAGAGCATAAACTATATGGTAAGATGAGTAAATGTTTTTTTGCAAAAGGGGAAGTGACTTATTTGGGGAGAGTTGTTTCTAAGGAAGGGATTCATATAGATCCTAAGAAAGTTAAAAGCATAGTTGACTGGCCTACACCCAAATGTGTGAGGGATGTGAGAAGCTTCCTTGGTTTGGCACAATATGAGAGGGCACACATTAGGGAGTTTTCTCGAATTGCAAATCCTCTTACAGAATTGACAAACAAAAATAGAGAGTTCACATGGAATGATGAGTGTCAAAAGGCGTTTGACGAATTAAAACAGAAAGTTATCGAAAATTGTGTGCTAAAGATACCTGAGTTAGGGAAGCCTTTTATTGTTGCATGTGATGCTAGTGGAAGCCAAATCGGATGCGTTCTTTCACAAGAAGGGAGGGTAGTGGCTTATGAGTCAAGGAAATTAAGGAAACATGAACTAAATTATACAAAACATGACTTAGAAATGCTTGCAGTTGTTCACACACTTAAACATTGGAGACACTTATTGCTAGGAGTAAAATTTGAATTAAGAACAGATCATCAGAGCCTTAAATACATATTTACTCAACCTTTACTTAACAATACACAAAAACGATGGATCCAATTGCTAACTGAATATGATTTTGATATTAAATACTTAGCAGGAAAAGAAAACAAGGTGGCCGATGCTTTGAGTCGTAAACCCCTATGCAGTTCAATTTCTATTTTATCCTCTGATTTTGATATTGGAAAAGAATTGAAAGAAGATTTATTTTATGCAGCAATCTTGGAACTTTTGGGTATGAATCGAGGTTCTATGTTTCAGGGAAAATTTCATTTGAGAAATAATGATTTGTATTGTAATTCTCGTTTATGTATTTCTTCAGAATCTGTTTTGAAAGAAAAGATCCTGCATGACTGTTATGATGCACCTTTCTCTCCACACCCTAGTTTTTCTAGAACTTATGCAAAAGTGAAAGCTTCATATTACTGGCCACATATGAAATATGATGTTAAGAGGTATGTCGAAGAATGTCTGAAATGTCAACAGGTTAAGGCCGAATTTAAAAGGAGTCCTGTCATGTTACAACCATTTGATGTGCCTGATAAAAAATGGGAATCCATCTCTATGGATTTCATAACAAAGTTGCCTGTGACCAGAAGTTGGCATGATACCATCTTTGTTGTCGTGGACCGTCTTACAAAGATGGCACATTTTCTTCCCATGAGGAAAACTGATACAGCTTTGCATGTTGCTAAACTTTTCATAAAAGAAATTTTTAGGTTACATGGTATACCCAAAAGTATAATTTCTGATAGGGATGCAAGGTTCACATCTAATTTTTGGAAAGCAACATTTCAATCCATAGGAACAGAATTACGCATGAGTACTGCATTTGATCCTCAAACCGATGGTGAGACCGAGAGGGTTAACCGGGTGCTTGAGGATATGTTACGCATGTATGTGAATGATAAGCAAAACAATTGGACTGAATATTTGCCCTTGGTTGAGTATGCATATAATAGTGCATGGCATTCCTCTATTAAGATGACACCTTTTGAAGCAATGTATGGTTATAATTGCTTGCTACCGTATTCACTTTTTAATTCACAGAATCAGGTTGAAATATCCAAACAGATGCTTGAAAACATGGATTTGGAGCTAAATAAGGTAAGGAAAAACATGAAAGATGCACAGAAACGTCAGAAATTATATCATGATCTCAAAAAGAGGCCCTTGGAATTTAGAACAAATGATTTGGTTTTTTTGAAAGTGAGTCCTTCTAAATCAAATCTGGTTCTACGCAAAGATCGTCAATTGTCTCCTCGTTATGCTGGTCCTTTCAAAATCTTAAAGAAAATTGGTTCTGTTGCATATTTACTTGACCTACCTAATACTTTGAAAATTCATCCATTCTTCCATGTTGGATTACTTAAAAAGTATGTTCCTAATGCTGATCATGTTTTGCAGGACAAATCTAAGTTGAAGGAAGATGCCACTTTTGAACTTGAACTAGAAGTTATATTGGATAGGAGAGTTAGACATCTTAGGAATCATGAAATAGTTTAAATTTTAGTAAAGTGGTTTGCATATCCTATTGAAGATTCAACATGGGTTAGTTTAGATGAGTTTATGGAACATTATCCTTCTTTCCAACTCTGAGGACAGAGTTCTTTAAAGAGGGGGAGAATTGTAAGATGCCACGTTGATTTTCCACCTGGAAAAAAAAAAGATGTGTAGGTAATAATGAAATTTTATGTTTAGGATATTTTGATCATGTCTGCAAAATTTTGTAGCAATAAGGTTTTACATTCTCTCTCTAGAAAGTTGTCGCATGAAATTTGTATGTTAATTTCGAGCATGAAGATGAAGGAATGTGAAAAAGTGTTGTATGAGAGAAAGGTAGAGTATTCTTAGTAGAAAAACTTTACCTGATTGAATTTTTTGTAGTTCCTATGTGTTATGTCTCATTTGGTTCCATGAAGATAGGTTAATGAAGAGATTTTTCATGTTTTTTCATCTCTCTCTAGAATTTTCGATTTTGGAGGGCCCAAAAGTGATATCTGGAAGGAGATTTGGACCTGAGGCGTCTCTAACATTATTGTACAGATTTAAGAACTGAATATTTTTGTCTCTCACAAGCTCAAGCTGATTCCTCACTGTTTTTGAGTTACAGGGTTTTGAAAAGTGCCGTTTTCCAACACTTAAAAAAGAAAAGAGAAGCCTTCATTCATTCATCTTATTCATGTTCGCAGATTTAGAAAACACACATGGGTATATGGGTTATTTTTGGGTGATTGATGTGTGTGTGAGTGCGTTGTAGGGATTACCTCTATTTTTGCAGGTACGATTCTTGATGGTGGAAAAAGTAGATGCATGGGTGGTCCGGAAGTCTTGCATGAGACATGCGAAAAGACGCTATCTTGAAGCATGCAGATTCTAAAAGTGCGGGTCTAGGAAGGCATGATTGGTCGTGCGCTGGCGAAAGGCGGAGATCCCAAAAAAAAAAGACGAAGACTGAGAGATAGAAAAGGATGATGGTCGTACAATCATTACGATCGTTTTTCGGCTTCTCGAGATTGAGATTGAGATTGAGATTGAGATTGTGATTGAGATTGGGATTGGGATTGTGATTGTGATTGAGATTGGGATTGAGATCAGCTCGGGGGTGGTCGGGTGGATGAGGCTTCACATTGAAGCAATCTGATAGATTTTGTAACGCAGATCAAAACTACTTGTAAATCTGCACAGATAATAAAATTCTCTCTCTTCTTGTTCTGCGTATACTCTGTTTGCCTTCTTTATATCTTGTGGTGTCGAAACCCATTATTCTATGTGAGATTGTGACTCAAGTTTGGGAGACTTGTTACAAGTGAATTGAAAGAGTTGAAGCTCCAATTGGATGATCTATTGAAGAAGGAGTTGATAAGACCTAGTGTTTCACCGTGGGGAGCACCTGTTTTGTTTCAGAAAAAAAAAAATGGTTCATACAGACTTTGTATTGACTATAGGGGATTGAACAAGAAAACCATTAAGAACAAGTATCCACTGCCACACATAGATGAACTTCTGAGTCAATTGAGTGGTGCCACAGTATTCACTAAAATTGACTTAAGATCGGGATATCATCAAATTAGAGTAAAGTTTGATGACATACCCGAAACCGCTTTTAGAACACGATATGGTCATTACGAGTTCACAATTTTGCCTTTTGGATTTACAAATGCCCCTGCAACATTTATGTGTTTGATGAATAATGTGTTTCATGAATATCTCGATGAATTTATATTAGTTTTTCATGACGATATTTTTGTGTATTCTAAGGATGATGATGAACATGCATTGCATCTCAGGAAGACTTTACAAAAACTAAGAGAGCATAAACTATATGGTAAGATGAGTAAATGTTTTTTTGCAAAAGGGGAAGTGACTTATTTGGGGAGAGTTGTTTCTAAGGAAGGGATTTATATAGATCCTGAGTTAAAAGCATAGCTGACTGGCCTACACCCAAATGTGTGAGGGATGTGAGAAGCTCCCTTGGTTTGGCACAATATGAGAGGGCACACATTAGGGAGTTTTCTCGAATTGCAAATCCTCTTACATAATTGACAAAGAAAAAGAGAGAGTTCACATGGAACGATGAGTGTCAAAAGGCGTTTGACGAATTAAAACAGAAAGTTATCGAAAATTGTGTGCTAAAGATACCTGAGTTAGGTAAGCCTTTTATTGTTGCATGTGATGCTAGTGGAAGCCAAATCGGATGCGTTCTTTCACAAGAAGGGAGGGTAGTGGCTTATAAGTCAAGGAAATTAAGAAAACATGAACTAAATTATACAACACATGACTTAGAAATGTTTGCAGTTGTTCTTGCACTTAAACATTGGAGACACTTATTGCTAGGAGTAAAGTTTGAATTAAGAACAGATCATCAGAGCCTTAAATACATATTTACTCAACCTTTACTTAACAATAGACAAAAACGATGGATCCAATTGCTAAGTGAATATGATTTTGATATTAAATACTTAGTAGGAAAAGAAAACAAGGTGGCCGATGCTTTGAGTCGTAAACCCCTATGCAGTTCAATTTTTTTTTTATCCTCTGATTTTGATATTGGAAAAGAATTAAAAGAAGATTTATTTTATGCAGCAATCTTGGAACTTTTGGGTATGAATCGAGGTTCTATGTTTCAGGGAAAATTTCATTTGAGAAATAATGATTTGTATTGTAATTCTTGTTTATGTATTTCTTCAGAATCTGTTTTGAAAGAAAAGATCTTGCATGACTGTCATGATGCACCTTTATCTGCACACCCTGGTTTTTCTAGAACTTATGCAAAAGTGAAAGCTTCATATTACTGGCCACGTATGAAATATGATGTTAAGAGGTATGTCGAAGAATGTCTGAAATGTCAACAGGTTAAGGCCGAATTTAAAAGGAGTCCTGGCATGTTACAACCATTAGATGTGCCTGATAAAAAATGGGAATCCATCTCTATGGATTTCATAACAAAGTTGCCTGTGACCAGAAGTGGGCATGATACCATCTTTGTTGTCGTGGACCATCTTACAAAGATGGCACATTTTCTTCCCATGAGGAAAACTGATACAGCTTTGCATGTTGCTAAACTTTTCATAAAAGAAATTCTTAGGTTACATGGTATACCCAAAAGTATAATTTCTGATAGGGATGCAAGGTTCACATCTAATTCTTGGAAAGCAACATTTCAATCCATAGGAACAGAATTACGCATGAGTACTGCATTTCATCCTCAAACCGATGGTGAGACCGAGAGGGTTAACAGGGTGCTTGAGGATATGTTATGCATGTATGTGAATGATAAGCAAAACAATTGGACTGAATATTTGCCCTTGGTTGAGTATGCATATAATAGTGCATGGCATTCCTCTATTAAGATGACACGTTTTGAAGCAATGTATGGTTATAATTGCTTGCTGCCGCATTCACTTTTTAATTCACAGAATCAGGTTGAAATATCCTAACAGATGCTTGAAAACATGGATTTGGAGCTAAATAAGGTAAGGAAAAACATGAAAGATGCAGAGAAACGTGAGAAATTATATCATGATCTCAAAAAGAGGCCCTTGGAATTTAGAACAAATGATCTGGTTTTTTTGAAAGTGAGTCCTTCTAAATCAAATCTGGTTTTAGGCAAAGATCGTCGATTGTCTCCTCGTTATGCTGGTCCTTTCAAAATCTTAAAGAAAATTGGTTCTGTTGCATATTTACTTGACCTACCTAATACTTTGAAAATTCATCCAGTCTTCCATGTTGGATTACTTAAAAAGTATGTTCCTAATGCTGATCATGTTTTGCAGGACAAATCTAAGTTGAAGGAAGATGCCACTTTTGAACTTGAACCAGAAGTTATATTGGATAGGAGAGTTAGACATCTTAGGAATCGTGAAATAGTGGAAATTTTAGTAAAGTGGTTTGCATATCCTATTGAAGATTCAACATGGGTTGGTTTAGATGAGTTTATGGAACATTATCCTTCTTTCCAACTCTGAGGACAGAGTTCTTTAAAGAGGGGGAGAATTGTAAGATGCCACGTTGATTTTCCACCTGGAGAAAAAAAAGATGTGTAGGTAATAATGAGATTTTATGTTTAGGATATTTTGATCATGTCTGCAAAATTTTGTAGCAATAAGTTTTTACATTCTCTCTCTAGAAAGTTGTCGCATGAAATTTGTATGTTAATTTCGAGCATGAAGATGAAGGAATCTGAAAAAGTGTTGTATGAGAGAAAGGTAGAGTATTCTTAGTAGAAAAACTTTACCTGAATGAATTTTTTGTAGTTCCTATGTTTTATGTCTCATTTAGTTCCATGAAGATAGGTTAATGAAGAGATTTTTCATGTTTTTTCATATCTCTAGAATTTTCGATTTTGCAGGGCCCAAAAATGATATCTGGAAGCAGATTTGGACCTGAGGCGTCTCTAACATTATTGTACAAATTTAAGAACTGAATATTTTTGTCTCTCACAAGCTCAAGCTGATTCCTCACTGTTTTTGAGTTACAGGGTTTTGAAAAGTGCCGTTTTCCAACACTTAAAAAAAAAAAAAAGAGAAGCCTTCATTCATTCATCTTATTCATGTTCGCGGATTTAGAAAACACACATGGGTATATGGGTTATTTTTGGGTGATTGACGTGTATATGAGTGCGTTGCAGGGATTACCTCTATTTTTGCAGGTACGATTCTTGATGGTGGACATGAAAAGTAGATGCATGGGTGGTCCGGAAGTCTTGCATGAGACATGCGAAAAGACGCTATCTTGGAGCATGCAGATTCTAAAAGTGCGGGTCTAGGAAGGAATGATTGGTCATGCACTGGCGAAAGGCGGAGATCCAAAAAAAAAAAGACGAAGACTGAGAGATAGAAAAGGATGATGGTCGTACAGTCATTAGGATCGTTTTTCGGCTTCTCGAGATTGAGATTGAGATTGAGATTGAGATTGTGATTGAGATTGGGATTGAGATTGTGATTGTGATTGAGATTGGGATTGAGATCAGCTCGGGGGTGGTCGGGTGGATGAGGCTTCACATTGAAGCAATCTGATAGATTTTGTAATGCAGATCAAAACTACTTGTAAATCTGCACAGATAATAAAATTCTCTCTCTTCTTGTTCTGCGTATACTCTGTTTGCCTTCTTTATATCTTGTGGTGTCGAAACCCATTATTCTGTGTGAGATTGTGACTCAAGTTTGGGAGACTTGTTACAAGTGAATTGAAAGAGTTGAAGCTCCAATTGGATGATCTATTGAAGAAGGAGTTGATAAGACCTAGTGTTTCACCGTGGGGAGCACCTGTTTTGTTTCGGAAAAAAAAAAATGGTTCATACAGACTTTGTATTGACTATAGGGGATTGAATAAGAAAATCATTAAGAACAAGTATCCACTGCCACACATAGATGAACTTCTGAGTCAATTGAGTGGTGCCACAGTATTCACTAAAATTGACTTAAGATCGGGATATCATCAAATTAGATTAAAGTCTGAGGACATACCCAAAACCGCTTTTAGAACACGATATGGTCATTACGACTTCACAGTTTTGCCTTTTGAATTAACAAATGCTCTTGCAACATTTATGTGTTTGATGAATAATGTGTTTTATGAATATCTCGATGAATTTATATTAGTTTTTCTTGACAATATTTTTGTGTATTCTAAGGATGATGATGAACATGCATTGCATCTCAGGAAGACTTTACAAAAACTAAGAGAGCATAAACTATATGGTAAGATGAGTAAATGTTTTTTTGCAAAAGAGGAAGTGACTTATTTGGGGAGAGTTGTTTCTAAGGAAGGGATTCATATAGATCCTGAGAAAGTTAAAAGCATAGTTGACTGGCCTACACCCAAATGTGTGAGGGATGTGAGAAGCTTCCTTGGTTTGGCACAATATGAGAGGGCACACATTAGGGAGTTTTCTCAAATTGCAAATCCTCTTACAGAATTGACAAAGAAAAATAGAGAGTTCACATGGAACAATGAGTGTCAAAAGGCGTTTGACGAATTAAAACAGAAAGTTATCGAAAATTGTGTGCTAAAGATACCTGAGTTAGGGAAGCCTTTTATCGTTGCATGTGATGCTAGTGGAAGCCAAATCGGATGCGTTCTTTCACAAGAAGGGAGGGTAGTGGCTTATGAGTCAAGGAAATTAAGAAAACATGAACTAAATTATACAACACATGACTTAGAAATGCTTGCAGTTGTTCACGCACTTAAACATTGGAAACACTTATTGCTAGGAGTAAAGTTTGAATTAAGAACGGATCATCAGAGCCTTAAATACATATTTACTCAACCTTTACTTAACAATAGACAAAAACGATGGATCCAATTGCTAAGTGAATATGATTTTGATATTAAATACTTAGTAGGAAAAGAAAACATGGTGGCCGATGCTTTGAGTCGTAAACCCCTATGCAGTTCAATTTCTATTTTATCCTCTGATTTTGATATTGGAAAAGAATTAAAAGCAGATTTATTTTATGCAGCAATCTTGGAACTTTTGGGTATGAATCCAGGTTCTATGTTTCAGGGAAAATTTCATTTGAGAAATAATGATTTGTATTGTAATTCTCGTTTATGTATTTCTTCAGAATCTGTTTTGAAAGAAAAGATCTTGCATGACTGTCATGATGCACCTTTATCTGCACACCCCGGTTTTTCTAGAACTTATGCAAAAGTGAAAGCTTCATATTACTGGCCACGTATGAAATATGATGTTAAGAGGTATGTCGAAGAATGTCTGAAATGTCAACAGGTTAAGGCCAAATTTAAAAGGAGTCCTGGCATGTTACAACCATTAGATGTGCCTGATAGAAAATGGGAATCCATCTCTATGGATTTCATAACAAAGTTGCCTGTGACCAGAAGTGGGCATGATACCATTTTTGTTCTCGTGGACCATCTTACAAAGATGGCACATTTTCTTCCCATGAGGAAAACTTATACAGCTTTGCATGTTGCTAAACTTTTCATAAAAGAAATTTTTAGGTTACATGGTATACCCAAAAGTATAATTTCTGATAGGGATGCAAGGTTCACATCTAATTCTTGGAAAGCAACATTTCAATCCATAGGAACAGAATTACGCATGAGTACTGCATTTCATCCTCAAACCGATGGTGAGACCGAGAGGGTTAACAGGGTGCTTGAGGATATGTTATGCATGTATGTGAATGATAAGCAAAAATTGGACTGAATATTTGCCCTTGGTTGAGTATGCATATAATAGTGCATGGCATTCCTCTATTAAGATGACACGTTTTAAAGCAATGTATGGTTATAATTGCTTGCTGCCGCATTCACTTTTTAATTCACAGAATCAAGTTGAAATATCCAAACAAATGCTTGAAAACATGGATTCGGAGCTAAATAAGGTAAGGAAAAACATGAAAGATGCACAGAAACGTCAAAAATTATATCATGATCTCAAAAAGAGGCCCTTGGAATTTAGAACAAATGATCTGGTTTTTTGAAAGTGAGTCCTTCTAAATCAAATCTGGTTTTAGGCAAGGATCGTCGATTGTCTCCTCGTTATGCTTGTCCTTTCAAAATCTTAAAGAAAATTGGTTCTGTTGCATATTTACTTGACCTACCTAATACTTTGAAAATTCATCCAGTCTTCCATGTTGGATTACTTAAAAAGTATGTTCCTAATGCTGATCATGTTTTGCAGGACAAATCTAAGTTGAAGGAAGATGCCACTTTTGAACTTGAACCAGAAGTTATATTGGATAGGAGAGTTAGACATCTTAGGAATCGTGAAATAGTGGAAATTTTAGTAAAGTGGTTTGGATATCCTATTGAAGATTCAACATGGATTGGTTTAGATGAGTTTATGGAACATTATCCTTCTTTCCAACTCTGAGGACAGAGTTCTTTGAAGAGGGGGAGAATTGTAAGATGCCATGTTGATTTTCCACCTGGAAAAAAAAAAGATGTGTAGGTAATAATGAAATTCTATGTTTAGGATATTTTGATCATGTCTGCAAAATTTTGTAGCAATAAGTTTTTACATTCTCTCTCTAGAAAGTTGTCGCATGAAATTTGTATGTTAATTTCGAGCATGAAGATGAAGGAATGTGAAAAAGTGTTGTATGAGAGAAAGGTAGAGTATTCTTAGTAGAAAAACTTTACCTGATTGAATATTTTGTAGTTCCTATGTTTTATGTCTCATTTAGTTCTATGAAGATAGGTTAATGAAGAGATTTTTCATGTTTTTTCATCTCTCTCTAGAATTTTTGATTTTGCAGGGCCCAAAAGTGATATTTGGAAGCAGATTTGGACCTGAGGCGTCTCTAACATTATTGTACAGATTTAAGAACTGAATATTTTTGTCTCTCACAAGCTCAAGCTGATTCCTCACTGTTTTTGAGTTACAGGGTTTTGAAAACTGCTGTTTTCCAACACTTTAAAAAAAAAAAGAGAAGCGTTCATTCATTCATCTTATTCATGTTCGCGGATTTAGAAAATGCACATGGGTATATGGGTTATTTTTGGGTGATTGACGTGTGTGTGAGTGCGTTGCAGGGATTACCTCTATTTTTGCAGGTACGATTCTTGATGGTGGACATGAAAAGTAGATGCATGGGTGGTCCGGAAGTCTTGCATGAGGCATGCGAAAAGAGGCTATCTTGGAGCATGCAGATTCTAAAAGTGCGGGTCCAGGAAGGCGTGATTGGTCGTGCGTTGGCGAAAGGCGGATATCCCAAAAAAAAAAAGACGAAGACTGAGAGATAGAAAAGATGATGGTCGTACAGTCATTACGATCGTTTTTCGGCTTCTCGAGATTGAGATTGAGATTGAGATTGAGATTGTGATTGAGATTGGGATTGAGATTGTGATTGTGATTGAGATTGGGATTGAGATCAGCGCCGGGGTGGTTGGGTGGATGAGGCTTTACATTGAAGCAATCTGATACATTTTGTAACGCAGATCAGAACTACTTGTAAATCTGCATAGATAATAAAATTCTCTCTCTTCTTGTTCTGCGTATACTCTGTTTGCCTTCTTTATATCTTGTGGTGTCGAAACCCATTATTTTGTGTGAGATTGTGACTCAAGTTTGGGAGACTTGTTACAAGTGAATTGAAAGAGTTGAAGCTCCAATTGGATGATCTATTGAAGAAGGAGTTGATAAGACCTAGTGTTTCACCTTGGGGAGCACCTGTTTTTTTTCAGAAAAACAAAAGGTTCATACAAACTTTGTATTGACTATAGGGAATTGAACAAGAAAACCATTAAGAACAAGTATCCACTGCCACACATAGATGAACCTCTGACTCAATTGAGTGGTGCCACAGTATTGACTAAAATTGACTTAAGATCGGGATATCATCAAATTAGAGTAAAGTCTGAGGACATACCCAAAACCGCTTTTAGAACACCATATGGTCATTACGAGTTCATAGTTTTGCCTTTTGGATTAACAAATGCTCCTGCAACATGTATGTGTTTGATGAATAATGTGTTTCATGAATATCTCGATGAATTTATATTCGTTTTTCTTGAGGATATTTTTGTGTATTCTAAGGATGATGATGAACATGCATTGCATCTCAGGAAGACTTTACAAAAACTAAGAGAGCATAAACTATATGGTAAGATGAGTAAATGTTTTTTGCAAAAGGGGAAGTGACTTATTTGGGGAGAGTTGTTTCTAAGGAAGGGATTCATATAGATCCTGAGAAAGTTAAAAGCATAGTTGACTGGCCTACACCCAAATGTGTGAGGGATGTGAGAAGCTTCCTTGGTTTGGCACAATATGAGAGGGCACACATTAGGGAGTTTTCTCGAATTGCAAATCCTCTTACAAAACTGACAAAGAAAAATAGAGAGTTCACATGGAACGATGAGTGTCAAAAGGCGTTTGACGAATTAAAACAGAAAGTTATTGAAAATTGTGTGCTAAAGATACCTGAGTTAGGGAAGCCTTTTATTGTTGCATGTGATGCTAGTGGAAGCCAAATCGGATGCGTTCTTTCACAAGAAGGGAGGGTAGTGGCTTATGAGTCAAGGAAATTAAGGAAACATGAACTAAATTATACAACACATGACTTAGAAATGCTTGCAGTTGTTCACACACTTAAACATTGGAGACACTTATTGCTAGGAGTAAAGTTTGAATTAAGAACAGATCATTAGAGCCTTAAATACATATTTACTCAACCTTTACTTAACAATAGACAAAAACGATGGATCCAATTGCTAAGTGAATATGATTTTGATATTAACTACTTAGCAAGAAAAGAAAACAAGCTGGCCGATGCTTTGAGTCGTAAAACCCTATCCAAATCAATTTCTATTTTATCGTCTGATTTTGATATTGGAAAAGAATTAAAAGAAGATTTATTTTATGCAGCAATCTTGGAACTTTTGGGTATGAATCCAGGTTCTATGTTTCAGGGAAAATTTCATTTCAGAAATAATGATTTGTATTGTAATTCTCGTTTATGTATTTCTTCAGAATCTGTTTTGAAAGAAAAGATCCTGCATGACTGTCATGATGCACCTTTCTCTGCACACCCTGGATTTTCTAGAACTTATGCAAAAGTGAAAGCTTCATATTACTGGCCACGTATGAAATATGATGTTAAGAGGTATGTCGAAGAATGTTTGAAATGTCAACAGGTTAAGGCCGAATTTAAAAGGAGTCCTGGCATGTTACAACCATTAGATGTGCCTGATAAAAAATGGGAATCCATCTCTATGGATTTCATAACAAAGTTGCTTGTGACCAGAAGTGGGCATGATACCATCTTTGTTGTCGTGGACCGTCTTACAAAGATGGCACATTTTCTTCCCATGAGGAAAACTGATACAGCTTTGCATGTTGCTAAACTTTTCATAAAAGAAATTTTTAGGTTACATGGTATACCCAAAAGTATAATTTCTGATAGGGATGCAAGGTTCACATCTAATTTTTGGAAAGCAACATTTCAATCCATAGGAACAAAATTACGCATGAGTACTGCATTTCATCGTCAAACCGATGGTGAGACCGAGAGGGTTAATAGGGTGCTTGAGGATATGTTACACATGTATGTGAATGATAAGCAAAACAATTGGACTGAATATTTGCCCTTGGTTGAGTATGCATGTAATAGTGCATGGCATTCCTCTATTAAGATGACACCTTTTGAAGCAATGTATGGTTATAATTGCTTGCTGCCACATTCACTTTTTAATTCACAAAATCAGGTTGAAATATCCAAACAGATGCTTGAAAACATGGATTTGGAGCTAAATCAGGTAAGGAAAAACATGAAAGATGCACAGAAACGTCAGAAATTATATCATGATCTCAAAAAGAGGCCCTTGGAATTTAGAACAAATGATCTGGATTTTTTGAAAGTGAGTCCTTCTAAATCAAATCTGGTTTTAGGCAAAGATCGTCGATTGTCTACTTGTTATGCTGGTCCTTTCAAAATCTTAAAGAAAATTGGTTCTGTTGCATATTTACTTGACCTACCTAATACTTTGAAAATTGATCCAGTCTTCCATGTTGGATTACTTAAAAAGTATGTTCCTAATGCTGATCATGTTTTGCAGGGCAAATCTAAGTTGAGGGAAGATGCCACTTTTGAACTTGAACCGGAAGTTATATTGGATAGGAGAGTTAGACATCTTAGGAATCGTGAAATAGTGGAAATTTTAGTAAAGTGGTTTGCATATCCTATTGAAGATTCAACATGGGTTGGTTTCGATGAGTTTATGGAACATTATCCTTCTTTCCAACTCTGAGGACAGAGTTCTTTAAAGAAGGGGAGAATTGTAAGATGTCACGTTGATTTTCCACCTGGAAAAAAAAAAGATGTGTAGGTAATAATGAAATTTTATGTTTAGGATATTTTGATAATGTCTGCAAAATTTTGTAGCAATAAGTTTTTACATTCTCTCTCTAGAAAGTTGTCGCATGAAATTTGTATGTTAATTTCGAGCATGAAGATGAAGGAATCTGAAAAAGTGTTGTATGAGAGAAAGGTAGAGTATTCTTAGTAGAAAAACTTTACCTGATTGAATTTTTTGTAGTTCCTATGTTTTATGTCTCATTTGGTTCCATGAAGATAGGTTAATGAAGAGATTTTTCATGTTTTTTCATCTCTCTCTAGAATTTTCAATTTTGCAAGGCCCAAAAGTGATATCTGGAAGGAGATTTGGACCTGAGGCGTCTCTAACATTATTGTACAGATTTAAGAACTGAATGTTTTTATCTCTCACAAGCTCAAGCTGATTCCTCACTGTTTTTAAGTTACAGGGTTTTGAAAAGTGCCGTTTTCCAACACTTAAAAAAAAAAAAAGAGAAGTCTTCATTCATTCATCTTATTCATGTTCGCGGAATTAGAAAACGCACATGGGTATATGGGTTATTTTTGGGTGATTGACGTGTGTGTGAGTGCATTGCAGGGATTACCTCTATTTTTGTAGGTAGGATTCTTGATGGTGGACATGAAAAGTAGATGCACGGGTGGTCCAGAAGTCTTGCATGAGACATGCGGAAAGACGCTATCTTGGACCATGCAGATTCTAAAAGTGCGGGTCTAGGAAGGCGTGATTGGTCGTGCGCTGGCGAAAGGCGGAGATCCCAAAAAAAAGAGACGAAGACTGAGAGATATAAAAGGATGATGGTCGTACAGTCATTACGATCGTTTTTCGGCTTCTCGAGATTGAGATTGAGATTGAGATTGAGATTGTGATTGAGATTGGGATTGAGATTGTGATTGTGATTGAGATTGGGATTGAGATCAGCTCAGGGGTGGTCGGGTGGATGAGGCTTCACATTGAAGCAATCTGATAGATTTGTAACGCAGATCAGAACTACTTGTAAATCTGCACAGATAATAAAATTCTCTCTCTTCTTGTTCTGCGTATACTCTGTTTGCCTTCTTTATATCTTGTGGTGTCGAAACCCATTATTATGTGTGAGATTGTGACTCAAGTTTGGGAGACTTGTTACGAGTGAATTGAAAGAGTTGAAGCTCCAATTGGATGATCTATTGAATAAGGATTTGATAAGACCTAGTGTTTCACCTTGGGGAGCACCTGTTTTGTTTCAGGAAAAAAAGAAAAATGGTTCATACAGACTTTGTATTGACTATAGGGGATTGAACAAGAAAACCATTAAGAACAAGTATCCACTGCCACACATAGATGAACTTCTAAGTCAATTGAGTGGTGCCACAGTATTCACTAAAATTGACTTAAGATCAGGATATCATCAAATTAGAGTAAAGTCTGAGGACATACCCAAAACCGCTTTTAGAACACGATATGGTCATTACGAGTTCACAGTTTTGCCTTTTGGATTAACAAATGCCCCTGCAACATTTATGTGTTTGATGAATAATGTGTTTCATGAATATCTCGATGAATTTATATTAGTCTTTCTTGACGATATTTTTGTGTATTCTAAGGATGATGATGAACATGCATTGCATCTTAGGAAGACTTTACAAAAACTAAGAGAGCATAAACTATATGGTAAGATGAGTAAATGTTTTATTGCAAAAGGGGAAGTGACTTATTTGGGGAGAGTTGTTTCTAAGGAAGGGATTCATATAGATCTTGAGAAAGTTAAAAGCATAGTTGACTGGCCTACACCCAAATGTGTGAGGGATGTGAGAAGCTTCCTTGGTTTGGCACAATATGAGAGGGCACACATTAGGGAGTTTTCTCGAATTGCAAATCCTCTTACAGAATTGACAAAGAAAAATAGAGAGTTCACATGGAACGATGAGTGTCAAAAGGCGTTTGATGAATTAAAACAGAAAGTTATCGAAAATTGTGTGCTAAAGATACCTGAGTTAGGGAAGCCTTTTATTGTTGCATGTGATGCTAGTGGAAGCCAAATCGGATGCGTTCTTTCACAAGAAGGGAGGGTAGTGGCTTATGAGTCAAGGAAATTAAGGAAACATGAACTAAATTATACAACACATGACTTAGAAATGCTTGCAGTTGTTCACGCACTTAAACATTGGAGACACTTATTGCTAGGAATAAAGTTTGAATTAAGAACAGATCATCAGAGCCTTAAATACATATTTACTCAACCTTTACTTAACAATAGACAAAAACGATGGATCCTATTGCTAAGTGAATATGATTTTGATATTAAATACTTAGCAGGAAAAGAAAACAAGGTGGCCGATGCTTTGAGTCGTAAACCCCTATGCAGTTCAATTTCTATTTTATCCTCTGATTTTGATATTGGAAAAGAATTAAAAGAAGATTTATTTTACGCAGCAATCTTGGAACTTTTGGGTATGAATCTAGGTTCTATGTTTCAGGGAAAATTTCATTTGAGAAATAATGATTTGTATTGTAATTCTGGTTTATGTATTTCTTGAGAATCTGTTTTGAAAGAAAAGATCCTGCATAACTGTCATGATGCACCTTTCTCTGCACACCCTGGTTTTTCTAGAACTTATGCAAAAGTGAAAGCTTCATATTATTGGCCACGTATGAAATATGATGTTAAGAGGTATGTCGAAGAATGTCTGAAATGTCAACAGGTTAAGGCCGAATTTAAAAGGAGTCCTGGCATGTTACAACCATTAGATGTGCCTGATAAAAAATGGGAATCCATCTCTATGGATTTAATAACAAAGTTGCCTGTGACCAGAAGTGGGCATGATACCATCTCTGTTGTCGTGGACCGTCTTACAAAGATGGCACATTTTCTTCCCATGAGGAAAACTGATACAGCTTTGCATGTTGCTAAACTTTTCATAAAAGAAATTTTTAGGTTACATGGTATACCCAAAAATATAATTTCTGATAGGGATGCAAGGTTCACATCTAATTCTTGGAAAGCAACATTTCAATCCATACGAACAGAATTACGCATGAGTACTGCATTTCTTCCTCAAACCGATGGTGAGACCGAGAGGGTTAACAGGGTGCTTGAGGATATGTTACGCATGTATGTGAATGATAAGCAAAACAATTGGGCTGAATATTTGCCCTTGGTTGAGTATGCATATAATAGTGCATGGCATTACTCTATTAAGATGACACCTTTTGAAGCAATGTATGGTTATAATTGCTTGCTGCCGCATTCACTTTTTAATTCACAGAATCAGGTTGAAATATCCAAACAGATGCTTAAAAACATGGATTTGGAGCTAAATAAGGTAAGGAAAAACATGAAAGATGCACAAAAACGTCAGAAATTATATCATGATCTCAGAAAGAGGCCCTTGGAATTTAGAACAAATGATCTGGTTTTTTTGAAAGTGAGTCCTTCTAAATCAAATCTGGTTTTAGGCAAAGATCGTCGATTGTCTCCTCGTTATGCTGGTCCTTTCAAAATCTTAAAGAAAATTGGTTCTGTTGCATATTTACTTGACCTACCTAATACTTTGAAAATTCATGCAGTCTTCCATGTTGGATTACTTAAAAAGTATGTTCCTAATGCTGATCATGTTTTGCAGGACAAATCTAAGTTGAAGGAAGATGCCACTTTTGAACTTGAACCAGAAGTTATATTGGATAGGAGAGTTAGACATCTTAGGAATCGTGAAATAGTGGAAATTTAAGTAAAGTGGTTTGAATATCCTATTGAAGATTCAACATGGGTTGGTTTAGATGAGTTCATGGAACATTATCCTTCTTTCCAACTCTGAGGACAGAGTTCTTTAAAGAGGGGGAGAATTGTAAGATGCCACGTTGATTTTCCACCTGGAAAAAAAAAAGATGTGTAGGTAATAATGAAATTTTATGTTTAGGATATTTTGATCATGTCTGCAAAATTTTGTAGCAATAAGTTTTTACATTCTCTCTCTAGAAAGTTGCCGCATGAAATTTGTATGTTAATTTCGAGCATGAAGATGAAGGAATCTGAAAAAGTGTTGTATGAGAGAAAGGTAGAGTATTCTTAGTAGAAAAACTTTACCTGATTGAATTTTTTGTAGTTCCTATGTTTTTTATGTCTCATTTGGTTCCATGAAGATAGGTTAATGAAGATATTTTTCATGTTTTTTCATCTCTCTCTAGAAGTTTTGATTTTGCAGGGCCCAAAAGTGATATTTGGAAGCAGATTTGGACCTGAGGCGTCTCTAACATTATTGTACAGATTTAAGAACTAAATATTTTTGTCTCTCACAAGCTCAAGCCGATTCCTCACTATTTTTGAGTTACAGGGTTTTGAAAAGTGCCATTTTCCAACACATAAAAAAGAAAAAAGAGAAGCCTTCATTCATTCATCTTATTCATGTTCACCGATTTAGAAAACGCACATGGGTATATGAGTTATTTTTGGGTGATTGACGTGTGTGTGAGTGCGTTGCAGGGATTACCTCTATTTTTGCAGGTACGATTCTTTATGGTGGACATGAAAAGTAGATGCATGGGTGGTTTGGAAGTCTTGCATGAGACATGAGAAAAGACGCTATCTTGGAGCATGCAGATTCTAAAAGTGCGGGTGTAGGAAGGCGTGATTGGTCGTGCACTGGCGAAAGGCGGAGATCTCAAAAAAAAAGACTAAGACTGAGAGATAGAAAAGGATGATGGTCGTATAGTCATTACGATCATTTTTCGGCTTCTCCAGATTGAGATTGAGATTGAGATTGAGATTGTGATTGAGATTGGGATTGAGATTGTGATTGTGATTGAGATTGGGATTCAGATCAGCTCGGGGGTGGTCAGGTGGATGAGGCTTCACATTGAAGCAATATGATAGATTTTGTAACGCAGATCAGAACTACTTGTAAATCTGCACAGATAATAAAATTCTCTCTCTTCTTGTTCTACGTATGCTCTGTTTGCCTTGTTTATATCTTGTGGTGTCGAAACCCATTATTATGTGTGAGATTGTGACTCAAGTTTGGTAGACTTGTTACGAGTGAATTGAAAGAGTTGAAGCTCCAATTGGATGATCTATTGAAGAAGGATTCGATAAGACCTAGTGTTTCACCTTGGGGAGCACCTGTTTTATTTCAGGAAAAAAAAATGGTTCATACAGACTTTGTATTGACTATAGGGGATTGAACAAGAAAACCATTAAGAACAAGTATCCACTGCCACACATAGATGAAATTCTAAGTCAACTGAGTGGTGCCACAGTATTCACTAAAATTGACTTAAGATCGGGATATCATCAAATTAGAGTAAAGACTGAGGACATACCCAAAACCGCTTTTAGAACACGATATGGTCATTACGAGTTCACAGTTTTGCCTTTTGGATTAACAAATGCTCCTGCAACATTTATGTGTTTGATGAATAATGTGTTTCATGAATATCTCGATGAATTTATATTAGTTTTTCTTGATGATATTTTTGTGTATTCTAAGGATGATGATGAACATGCATTGCATCTCAGGAAGACTTTACAAAAACTAAGAGAGCATAAACTATATGGTAAGATGAGTAAATGTTTTTTTGCAAAAGGGGAAGTGACTTATTTGGGGAGAGTTGTTTCTAAGGAAGGGATTCATATAGATCCTGAGAAAGTTAAAAGCATAGTTGACTGGCCTACACCCAAATGTGTGAGGGATGTGAGAAGCTTCCTTGGTTTGGCACAATATGAGAGGGCACACATTAGGGAGTTTTCTCGAATTGTAAATCCTCTTACAAAATTGACAAAGAAAAATAGAGAGTTCACATGGAACGATGAGTGTCAAAAGGCGTTTGATGAATTAAAACAGAAAGTTATCGAAAATTGTGTGCTAAAGATACCTAAGTTAGGGAAGCCTTTTATTGTTGCATGTGATGCTAGTGGAAGCCAAATCGGATGCGTTCTTTCACAAGAAGGGAGGGTAGTGGCTTATGAGTCAAGGAAATTAAGGAAACATGAACTAAATTATACAACACATGACTTAGAAATGCTTGCAGTTGTTCACACACTTAAACATTGGAGACACTTATTGCTAGGAGTAAAGTTTGAATTAAGAACAGATCATCAGAGCCTTAAATACATATTTACTCAACCTTTACTTAACAATAGACAAAAACGATGGATCCAATTGCTAAGTGAATATGATTTTGATATTAAATACTTAGCAGGAAAAGAAAACAAGGTGGCCGATGCTTTGAGTCGTAAACCCCTATGCAGTTCAATTTCTATTTTATCCTCTGATTTTGATATTGGAAAAGACCTAAAATAAGATTTATTTTATGCAACAATCTTGGAACTTTTGAGTATGAATCCAGGTTCTATGTTTCAGGGAAAATTTCATTTGAGAAATAATGATTTGTATTGTAATTCTCGTTTATGTATTTCTTCAGAATCTGTTTTGAAAGAAAAGATCCTGCATGACTGTCATGATGCACCTTTCTCTGCACACCCTGGTTTTTCTACAACTTATGCAAAAGTGAAAGCTTCATATTACTGGCCACGTATGAAATATGATGTTAAGAGGTATGTCGAAGAATGTCTAAAATGTCAAGAGGTTAAGGCCGAATTTAAAAGGAGTCGTGGCATGTTACAACCATTAGATGTGCCTGATAAAAAATGGGAATCCATCTCTATGGATCTCATAACAAAGTTGCCTATGACCAGAAGTGGGCATGATACCATCTTTGTTGTCGTGGACTGTCTTACAAAGATGGCACATTTTCTTCCCATGAGGAAAATTGATACAGCTTTGCATGTTGCTAAAATTTCATAAAAGAAATTTTTAGGTTACATGGTATACCCAAAAGTATAATTTCTGATAGGGATGCAAGGTTCACATCTAGTTCTTGGAAAGCAACATTTCAATCCATAGGAACAGAATTACGCATGAGTACTGCATTTCATCCTCAAACCGATGGTGAGACCGAGAGGGTTAACAGGGTGCTTGAGGATATGTTACGCATGTATGTGAATGATAAGCAAAACAATTGGACTGAATATTTGCCCTTGGTTGAGTATGCATATAATAGTGCATGGCAGTCCTCTATTAAGATGACACCTTTTGAAGCAATGTATGGTTATAATTGCTTGCTGCCGCATTCACCTTTTAATTCACAGAATCAGGTTGAAATATCCAAACAAATGCTTGAAAACATGGATTTGGAGCTAAATAAGGTAAGGAAAAACATGAAAGATGCACAGAAACATCAGAAATTATATCATGATCTCAGAAAGAGGCCCTTGGAATTTAGAACAAATGATCTGGTTTTTTTGAAAGTGAGTCCTTCTAAATCAAATTTGGTTTTAGGCAAAGATCGTCGATTGTGTCCTCGTAATGCTGGTCCTTTCAAAATCTTAAAGAAAATTGGTTCTGTTGCATATTTACTTGAACTACCTAATACTTTGAAAATTCATCCAGTCTTCCATGTTGGATTACTTAAAAAGTATGTTCCTAATGCTGATCATGTTTTGCAGGACAAATCTAAGTTGAAGGAAGATGCCACTTTTGAACTTGAACCAGAAGTTATATTGGATAGGAGAGTTAGACATCTTAGGAATCGTGAAATAGTGGAAATTTAAGTAAAGTGGTTTGCATATCCTATTGAAGATTCAACATGGGTTGGTTTAGATGAGTTCATGGAACATTATCCTTCTTTCCAACTCTGAGGACAGAGTTCTTTAAAGAGGGGGAGAATTGTAAGATGCCACGTTGATTTTCCACCTGGAAAAAAAAAGATGTGTAGGTAATAATGAAATTTTATGTTTAGGACATTTTGATCATGTCTGCAAAGTTTTGTAGCAATAAGTTTTTACATTCTCTCTCTAGAAAGTTGTCGCATGAAATTTGTATGTTAATTTCGAGCATGAAGATGAAGGAATCTTAAAAAGTGTTGTATGAGAGAAAGGTAGAGTATTCTTAGTAGAAAAACTTTACCTGAGTGAATTTTTTGTAGTTCCTATGTTTTATGTCTCATTTGTTTCCATGAAGATAGGTTAATGAAGAGATTTTTCATGTTTTTTCATCTCTCTCTAGAATTTTCGATTTTGTAGGGCCCAAAAGTGATATTTGGAAGCAGATTTGGACCTGAGGCGTCTTTAACATTATTGTACAGATTTAAGAACTGAATATTTTTGTCTCTCACAAGCTCAAGCTGATTCCTCACTGTTTTTGAGTTACAGGGTTTTGAAAAGTGCCGTTTTCCAACACTTAAAAAAAAAAAAGAGAAGCCTTCATTCATTCATCGTATTCATGTTCGCCGATTTAGAAAACGCACATGGGTATATGGGTTATTTTTGGGTGATTGACGTGTGTGTGAGTGCGTTGCAGGGATTACCTCTATTTTTGCGGGTAGGATTCTTAATGGTGGACATGAAAAGTAGATGCATGGGTGGTCCGGAAGTCTTGCATGAGACATGAGAAAAGACGCTATCTTGGAGCATGCAGATTCTAAAAGTGCGGGTCTAGGAAGGCGTGATTCGTCGTGCGCTGGCGAAAGGCGGAGATCCCAAAAAAAAAAGACGAAGACTGAGAGATAGAAAAGGATGATGATCGTACAGCCATTACGATCGTTTTTGGGCTTCTCGAGATTGAGATTGAGATTGAGATTGAGATTGTGATTGAGATTGGGATTGAGATTGTGATTGTGATTGAGATTGGGATTGAGATCAGCTCGGGGGTGGTCAGGTGGATGAGGCTTCACATTGAAGCAATCTGATAGATTTTGTAACGCAGATTAGAACTACTTGTAAATCTGCACAGATAATAAAATTCTCTCTCTTCTTGTTCTGCGTATACTCTGTTTGCCTTCTTTATATCTTGTGGTGTCGAAACCCATTATTCTGTGTGAGATTGTAACTCAAGTTTGGGAATCTTGTTACGAGTGAATTGAAAGAGTTGAAGCTCCAACTGGATGATCTATTGAAGAAGGAGTTGATAAGACCTAGTGTTTCACCTTGGGGATCACCTGTTTTGTTTCAGGAAAAAAAAAAATGGTTCATACAGACTTTGTATTGACTATAGGGGATTGAACAAGGAAACCATTAAGAACAAGTATCCACTACCACACATAGATGAACTTCTAAGTCAATTGAGTGGTGCCACAGTATTCACTAAAATTGACTTAAGATCGGGATATCATCAAATTAGAGTAAAGTCTGAGGACATACCCAAAACCGCTTTTAGAACACGATATGGTCATTACAAGTTCACAGTTTTGCCTTTTGGATTAACAAATGCTCCTGCAACATTTATGTGTTTGATGAATAATGTGTTTCATGAATATCTCGATGAATTTATATTAGTTTTTCTTGATGATATTTTTGTGTATTCTAAGGATGATGATGAACATGCATTGCATCTCAGGAAGACTTTACAAAAACTAAGAGAGCATAAACTATATGGTAAGATGAGTAAATGTTTTTTTGCAAAAGGGGAAGTGACTTATTTGGGGAGAGTTGTTTCTAAGGAAGGGATTCATATAGATCCTGAGAAAGTTAAAAGCATAATTGACTGGCCCACACCCAAATGTGTGAGGGATGTGAGAAGCTTCCTTGGTTTGGCACAATATGAGAGGGCACACATTAGGGAGTTTTCTCGAATTGCAAATCCTCTTACAAAACTGACAAAGAAAAATAGAGAGTTCACATGGAACGATGAGTGTCAAAAGGCGTTTGACGAATTAAAACAGAAAGTTATCGAAAATTGTGTGCTAAAGATACCTGAGTTAGGGAAGCCTTTTATTGTTGCATGTGATGCTAGTGGAAGCCAAATCGGATGCGTTCTTTCACAAGAAGGGAGGGTAGTGGCTTATGAGTCAAGGAAATTAAGGAAACATGAACTAAATTATACAACACATGACTTAGAAATGCTTGCAGTTGTTCACGCACTTAAACATTGGAGACACTTATTGCTAGGAGTAAAGTTTGAATTAAGAACAGATCATCAGAGCCTTAAATACATATTTACTCAACCTTTACTTAACAATAGACAAAAATGATGGATCCAATTGCTAAGTGAATATGATTTTGATATTAAATACTTAGCAGGAAAAGAAAACAAGGTGGCCGATGCTTTGAGTCATAAACCCCTATGCAGTTCAATTTCTATTTTATCCTCTGGTCTTGATATTGGAAAAGAATTGAAAGAAGATTTATTTTATGCAGCAATCTTGGAACCTTTGGGTATGAATCCAGGTTCTATGTTTCAGGGAAAATTTCATTTGAGAAATAATGATTTGTATTGTAATTCTCGTTTATGTATTTCTTCAGAATCTGTTTTGAAAGAAAAGATCCTGCATGACTGTCATGATGCACCTTTCTCTGCACACCCTGGTTTTTCTAGAACTTATGCAAAAGTGAAAGCTTCATATTACTGGCCACGTATGAAATATGATGTTAAGAGGTATGTCGAAGAATGTCTGAAATGTCAACAGGTTAAGGCCGAATTTAAAAGGAGTCGTGGCATGTTACAACCATTAGATGTGCCTGATAAAAAATGGGAATCCATCTCTATGGATTTCATAACAAAGTTGCCTGTGACCAGAAGTGGGCATGATACCATCTTTGTTGTCGTGGACCGTCTTACAAAGATGGCACATTTTCTTCCCATGAGGAAAACTGATACAGCTTTGCATGTTGCTAAACTTTTCATAAAAGAAATTTTTAGGTTACATGGTATACCCAAAAGTATAATTTCTGATAGGGATGCAAGGTTCACATCTAATTCTTGGAAAGCAACATTTCAATCCATAGGAACATAATTACGCATGAGTACTGCATTTCATCCTCAAACCGATGGTGAGACCGAGAGGGTTAACAGGGTGCTTGAGGATATGTTACGCATGTATGTGAATGATAAGCAAAACAATTGGACTGAATATTTGCCCTTGGTTGAGTATGCATATAATAGTGCATGGCATTCCTCTATTAAGATGACACCTTTTGAAGCAATGTATGGTTATAATTGCTTGCTGCCGCATTCACTTTTTAATTCAGAGAATCAGGTTGAAATATCCAAACGGATGCTTGAAAACATGGATTTGGAGCTAAATAAGGTAAGGAAAAACATGAAAGATGCACAGAAACGTCAGAAATTATATCATGATCTCAAAAAGAGGCCCTTGGAATTTAGAACAAATGATCTGGTTTTTTTGAAAGTGAGTCCTTCTAAATCAACTCTGATTTTAGGCAAAGATCGTCGATTGTCTCCTCGTTATGCTGGTCCTTTCAAAATCTTAAAGAAAATTGGTTCTGTTGCATATTTACTTGACCTACCTAATACTTTGAAAATTCATCCAGTCTTCCATGTTGGATTACTTAAAAAGTATGTTCCTAATGCTGATCATGTTTTGCAGGGCAAATCTAAGTTGAAGGAAGATGCCACTTTTGAACTTGAACCAGAAGTTATATTGGATAGGAGAGTTAGACATCTTAGGAATTGTGAAAGAGTGGAAATTTTAGTAAAGTGGTTTGCATATCCTATTGAAGATTCAACATGGGTTGGTTTAGATGAGTTTATGGAACATTATCCTTCTTTCCAACTCTGAGGACATAGTTCTTTGAAGCGGGGGAGAATTGTAAGATGCCACATTGATTTTCCACCTCGAAAAAAAAAAATGTGTAGGCAATAATGAAATTTTATGTTTAAGATATTTTGATCATGTCTGCAAAATTTTGTAGCAATAAGTTTTTACATTCTCTCTCTAGAAAGTTGTCGCATGAAATTTGTATGTTAATTTCGAGCATGAAGATGAAGGAATCTGAAAAAGTGTTGTATGAGAGAAAGGTAGAGTATTCTTAGTAGAAAAACTTTACCTGATTGAATTTTTTTTAGTTCCTATGTTTTATGTCTCATTTGGTTCCATGAAGATAGGTTAATGAAGAGATTTTTCATGTTTTTTCATCTCTCTAGAAATTTTCGATTTTGCAGGGCCCAAAAGTGATATCTGGAAGCAAATTTGGACCTGAGGCGTCTCTAACATTATTGTATAGATTTAAGAACTGAATATTTTTGTCTCTCACAAGCTCAAGCTGATTCCTCACTGTTTTTGAGTTACAGGGTTTTGAAAAGTGCCGTTTTCCAACACTTAAAGAAAAACAAAAAAAGAGAAGCCTTCATTCATTCATCTTATTCATGTTCCCGGATTTAGAAAACGCACTTGGGTATATGGGTTATTTTTTGGGTGATTGATGTGTGTGTGAGTGCGTTGCAGGGATTACCTCTATTTTTGCAGGTCCGATTCTTGATGGTGGACATGAAAAGTAGATGCATGGGTGGTCCAGAAGTCTTGCATGAGACATGCGAAAAGACACTATCTTGGAGCATGCAGATTCTAAAAGTACGGGTCTAGGAAGGCGTGATTGGTCATGCGCTGGCGAAAGGGGGAGATCCCAAAAAAAAAAGGACGAAGACTGAGAGATAGAAAAGGATGATGGTCGTACAGTCATTACGATCGTTTTTCGGCTTCTCGAGATTGAGATTGAGATTGAGATTGTGATTGTGATTGAGATTGGGATTGAGATTGTGATTGTGATTGAGATTGGGATTGAGATCAACTCGGGGGTGGTCGGGTGGATGAGGCTTCACATTGAAGCAATCTGATAGATTTTTTAACGCAGATCAGAACTACTTGTAAATCTGCACAGATAATAAAATTCTCTCTCTTCTTGTTCTGTGTATACTCTGTTTGCCTTCTTTATATCTTGTGGTGTCGAAACCCATTATTCTGTGTGAGATTGTGACTCAAGTTTGGGAGACTTGTTACAAGTGAATTGAAAGAGTTGAAGCTCCAATTGGATGATCTATTGAAGAAGAAGTTGATAAGACCTAGTGTTTCACCTTGGGGAGCACCTGTTTTGTATCAAAAAAAAAAATGGTTCATACAGACTTTGTATTGACTATAGGGGATTGAACAAGAAAACCATTAAGAACAAGTATCCACTGCCACACATAGATGAACTTCTGAGTCAATTGAGTGGTGCCACAGTATTCACTAAAATTGACTTAAGATCGCGATATCATCAAATTAGAGTAAAGTCTGAGGACATACCCAAAACCGCTTTTAGAACACGATATGGTCATTGCGAGTTCACAGTTTTGCCTTTTGGATTAACAAATGCTCCTGCAACATTTATGTGTTTGATGAATAATGTGTTTCATGAATATCTCGATGAATTTATATTAGTTTTCCTTGACGATATTTTTGTGTATTCTAAGGATGATGATGAACATGCATTGCATCTCAGGAAGACTTTACAAAAACTAAGAGAGCATAAACTATATGGTAAGATGAGTAAATGTTTTTTTGCAAAAGGGGAAGTGACTTATTTGGGGAGAGTTGTTTCTAAGGAAGGGATTCATATAGATCCTGAGAAAGTTAAAAGCATTGTTGTCTGGCCTACACCCAAATGTGTGAGGGATGTGAGAAGCTTCCTTGGTATGGCACAATATGAGAGGGCACACATTAAGGAGTTTTCTCGAATTGCAAATCCTCTTACAGAATTGACAAAGAAAAATAGAGAGTTCACATGGAACAATGAGTGTCAAAAGGCGTTTGACGAATTAAAACAGAAAGTTATCGAAAATTGTGTGCTAAAGGTACCTGAGTTAGGGAAGCCTTTTATTGTTGCATGTGATGCTAGTGGAAGCCAAATCGGATGCGTTCTTTCACAAGAAGGGAGGGTAGTGGCTTATGCGTCAAGGAAATTAAGGAAACATGAACTAAATTATACAACACATGACTTAGAAATGCTTGCAGTTGTTCACGCACTTAAACACTGGAGACACTTATTGCTAGGAGTAAAGTTTGAATTAAGAACAGATCATTAAAGCCTTAAATACATATTTACTCAACCTTTACTTAACAATAGACAAAAACGATGGATCCAATTGCTAAGTGAATATGATTTTGATATTAAATACTTAGCAAGAAAAGAAAACAAGGTGGCCGATGCTTTGAGTCGTAAACCCCTATGTTGTTCAATTTCTATTTTATCCTCTGATTTTGATATTGGAAAAGAATTAAAAGAAGATTTATTTTATGCAGCAATCTTGGAACTTTTGGGTATGAATCCAGGTTCTATGTTTCAGGGAAAATTTCATTTGAGAAATAATGATTTGTATTGTAATTCTCGTTTATGTATTTCTTCAGAATCTGTTTTGAAAGAAAAGATCCTGCATGACTGTCATGATGCACCTTTCTCTGCACACCTTGGTTTTTCTAGAACTTATGCAAAAGTGAAAGCTTTATATTACTGGCCACGTATGAAATATGATGTTAAGAGGTATGTCGAAGAATGTCTGAAATGTCAACAGGTTAAGGCCGAATTTAAAAGGAGTCGTGGCATGTTACAACCATTAGATGTGCCTGATAAAAAATGGGAATCCATCTCTATGGATTTCATAACAAAGTTGCCTGTGACCAGAAGTGGGCATGATACCATCTTTGTTGTCGTGGACCGTCTTACAAAGATGGCATATTTTCTTCCCATGAGGAAAACTGATACAGCTTTGCATGTTGCTAAACTTTTCATAAAAGAAATTTTTAGGTTACATGGTATACCCAAAAGTATAATTTCTGATAGGGATGCAAGGTTCACATCTAATTCTTGGAAAGCAACATTTCAATCCATAGGAACAGAATTACGCATGAGTACTGCATTTCATCCTCAAACCGATGGTGAGACCGAGAGGGTTAACAGGGTGCTTGAGGATATGTTACGCATGTATGTGAATGATAAGCAAAACAATTGGACTGAATATTTGCCCTTGGTTGAGTATGCATATAATAGTGCATGGCATTCCTCTATTAAGATGACACCTTTTGAAGCAATGTATGGTTATAATTGCTTGCTGCCGCATTCACTTTTAATTCACAGAATCAGGTTGAAATATCCAAACAGATGCTTGAAAACATGGATTTGGAGCTAAATAAGGTAAGGAAAAACATGAAAGATGCACAGAAACGTCAGAAATTATATCATGATCTCAAAAAGAGGCCCTTGGAATTTAGAACAAATGATGTGGTTTTTTTGAAAGTGAGTCCTTCTATATCAAATCTGGTTTTAGGCAAAGATCGTCGATTGTCTCCTCGTTATGCTGGTCCTTTCAAAATCTTAAAGAAAATTGGTTCTGTTGCATATTTACTTGACCTACCTAATACTTTGAAAATTCATCGAGTCTTCCATGTTGGATTACTTAAAAAGTATGTTCCTAATGCTGATCATGTTTTGCAGGACAAATCTAAGTTGAAGGAAGATGCCACTTTTGAACTTGAACCAGAAGTTATATTGGATAGGAGAGTTAGACATCTTAGGAATCGTGAAGTAGTGGAAATTTTAGTAAAGTGGTTTGCATATCCTATTGAAGATTCAACATGGGTTGGTTTAGATGAGTTTATGGAACATTATCCTTCTTTCCAACTCTGAGGACATAGTTCTTTAAAGAGGGGGAGAATTCTAAGATGCCACGTTGATTTTCCACCTGGAAAAAAAAAGATGTGTAGTTAATAATGAAATTTTATGTTTAGGATATTTTGATCATGTCTGCAGAATTTTGTAGCAATAAGTTTTTACATTCTCTCTCTAGAAAGTTGTCGCATGAAATTTGTATGTTAATTTCGAGCATGAAGATGAAGGAATCTTAAAAAGTGTTGTATGAGAGAAAGGTAGAGTATTCTTAGTAGAAAAACTTTACGTGATTGAATTTTTTGTAGTTCCTATGTTTTATGTCTCATTTGCTTCCATGAAGATAGGTTAATGAAGAGATTTTTCATGTTTTTTCATCTCTCTCTAGAATTTTTGATTTTGCAGGGCCCAAAAGTGATATCTGGAAGCAGATTTGGACCTGAGGCGTCTCTAACATTATTGTACAGATTTAAGAACTGAATATTTTTGTCTCTCACAAGCTCAAGCTGATTCCTCACTGTTTTTGAGTTACAGGGTTTTGAAAAGTGCCATTTTCCAACACCTAAAAAAAAAAAAAAGAGAAGCCTTCATTCATTCATCTTATTCATGTTCACGGATTTAGAAAACGCACATGGGTATATGGGTTATTTTTGGGTGATTGACGTGTGTGTGAGTGCGTTGCAGGGATTACCTCTATTTTTGCAGGTACGATTCTTGATGGTGGACATGAAAAGTAGATGCATGGGTGATCCGGAAGTCTTGCATGAGACATGCGAAAAGATGCTATCTTGGAGCATGCAGATTCTAAAAGTGCAGGTCTAGGAAGGTGTGATTGGTCGTGCGCTGGCGAAAAGCGGAGATCCCAAAAAAAAAGGACGAAGACTGAGAGATAGAAAAGGATGATGGTCGTACAGTCATTACGATCGTTTTTCGGCTTCTCGAGATTGAGATTGAGATTGAGATTGAGATTGTGATTGAGATTGTTATTGAGATTGTGATTGTGATTGAGATTGGGATTGAGATCAGCTCGGGGGTGGTCGGGTGGATGAGGCTTCACATTGAAGCAATCTGATAGATTTTGTAACGCAGATCAGAACTACTTGTAAATCTGCACAGATAATAAAATTCTCTCTCTTCTTGTTCTGGGTATACTCTGTTTGCCTTCTCAATACCTTGTGGTGTCGAAACCCATTTTTCTATGTGAGATTGTGACTCAAGTTTGGGAGACTTGTTACAGTACATATGTCGAGATTGGTTGAACTAAATATATAGAAACCTTGTAACTGTATATTAGACACCACTCTAACTATACGAAGTTAAAGTGCATCAATTGATGGAATACACGTAGAGAACTGACTTCTACAAAATCACGAAAATGATGAAGAAAATGATAGAGAATAGTAGAAAACATTGATCACCAAGAAATCTATCAATTAGTAAGTGATAAAACATAGGATACATGGGAAGTGTAGAGGACTACTCTTACACAAGTTGAGCTCAAGTTATGCTCAATGTTGCAGCTCAATAGCTCTCAAATGTGACTCATATCCGCACGACTAAAATCTGTTCTTTTTATACAGATCACATACTTTTGAATTTTGAATTTCCCACTCCTAAAAGTGTTCCGACACTTTAGGGGTGATTTGAAATGATTCCTTCACCAAAACATTAAGGGCTTGGCGTCTCCTAAATCCATAATATACTCTCCACTTTTTCTTTTACAAGGTGCAAGGTAATTGTGTGAAAAATACCAAGTATGTGTTCACATACATTTTCTCATGTAAGTAGAGTATGTATAAAGTGTAGTCCCAAGTATTTGGCCAAGCACTTAGGCTTGCCAAATGTAACAATAGCTCCCCCTCAAGCCTAAGATGCTTGATTATTCATTTCTTCATAATTTCTTGCAATCCAATCATAGATTTGAACCTACTCAGTTTGCTTCCATCCAATGCCTTTGTCACCATATCTGCACATTGTTCATATGTAGATAGATATGAGAGTTGTATCTCCTTACTGATGATCTTTTCTCTAACATAATGGTAATGTACTTCAATGTTTTTGGTCTTGGCATAATAGATAGGAATAGCAGCAAGATGCAATGAACTAATGTTATCTCCAAATATGTGGGTTTGAAGTATTCAACCCTAAATCAGAGTATAGAGTTTTTATCCACATAGCCTCTTGAGTAGCATTTGCAAGTCCTTTGTAGTCAGCATTAGTTGATGAAAGAGAAACTATAGGTTGCTTCTTTGATGACCAAGAAATCAATTTTGTACCTGCAAATGTGAGATAGCCTAAGGTCCTTCTCCTAACATCTTTGGAACTTGCCCAATCTGCATTAGAGAATAGTTTGATCTCTAAATCAGAGGTATAAGGATAGTATAGCCCTTCATCAATTGTACCCTCCAAGTACTTCAAGATTCTTTAGATACTTCCATGTGAGGCTTCCTTGGAGTGTGCATAAATTGACTTAGCACACTAACTCCATAGCATATATCAACCCTAGTTAGGGAGCATTATTCAAACTATGAACAAGACTTTGAAAACTGGTCACAACTTCAATTAGTTCACCTTCATGAGCACTTAGCTTATGATTTACCTCCATTGGAGTACTTGCAGCCTTTGTGTTTCCCATTTTGAATTTTGAGACATGTCTCCAATATACTTCCTCTCAGTTAGCAACATACCTCTCTCTGTATATACTACTTCCAATCCTAGGAAGTAAGTGAGTAGTCCAAGATCACTTATCTTGAACTCTTCCTTCATCTATGCTTTGATCTCTTAGTGCTAGATATTTCTTGAAACAAGTGAATAATTCATCCTTGTGCTTCATGAAATAGAGTATTGTCCATCTACTACAATCATCAATGAAAGACACATAATACCTGGATCTAGAGATAGATGACTCCTTGCTTGGACCCCATACATTTGTATGGACTAACTCCAATAGGTCTCCATGGATATATCACTTCTTGGTGAATGTTCATATGTGAGACTTGCCAAATTGAAAAGCATTGCATTTGAAAATCATATGTTGCTTAGAGATGTTTGGTAATCCAAGCACACTCTGATCCCTAGTAATTTGCTTCAAGGCCCTTTCACCTATATGAGCTAGCCTCTTGTGCCACATCTCTAATTGTCATAATGTTTGACCACCATAATTCAACAATGCAATGTACCTAGTGTCTTGGAGCTCAAATGTAAATAATCTACCTGAATTTTCTCCTCTCGCTATCCTCTTGAATCCCTCATGTGGATTCTCAAGATATGCTCCATGCTTTGTGAACCTGACCCACAAACCTTTCTCAACAATGTAGCCAATGCTTATGAGGTTCTTTGTTATGGTAGACACGTACAATACCTTGCTCAATAGGTTCATATTACCATCTAGAGTCTTCACATTCCCAATCTTCTCCACAAGATGCATTGTATCATCTCTTGTTTGGACTTCATGCCTATTTCTTGGATCCTCCAAGTCTGAGAGTAGAGCTACATTCCCTGCTACATGATTTGAGCAACCTGAGTCTATATAGAACACATGTTCATCTGATTTACCTTGCTTCATAGTCATATTCATCAAAAGTAATGAGACCTCTTGAGTTTGATCATCTGCATAGTTGTTGTAGTCTCTCCTTCCTCTATATGCTCCTTGGTAAGTGTTGTTGTTGTATGAATTGTTGGTGTAGCCATTGTTGTTGTTGAACCTTCCTCTAGAGCTTCCATATCCACCTCTGTTATAGCCTCTTCCTCTTTGATTTCTAGGGTTCCTAAGACAATTCTTAGTAATGTGGTTAGTTAAGCTACATATGGAACATGGAAAGGAGCCTTGAGATCTCCCCGTACCTTTTCTTCCTCCTCTGCCTCTTCCTCTTGAACCTTTACCTCTACATGCAAAGTTTGCTTGAGAGGTACTACCTTCATCATTTGATTTTTTGCCTTTGCATTTACCATCCTTACACTTGTTCTTATCTGTGTATAGGGCAGAGGATTGATTACCTTTTGAGTTGTATCCATTCTTCAAAGTTGATGTCACTTTGATACCACTTTGAGGAGACGGTTCGATACACTCTAGAGATGAGTTGGTGTTGCAGAAACCTGCTCGACACTTTCTAATGCGACTTCAAGGAACCTTAGTAGACACCTTTATCTTCTCAAGTATGTATTTAGAGCCACTAAGTGCTTTGGAACATCATTTCTCAATGTTTGTGCCAAAACAGATAACTTGCATGTACAAGAAGTGTGATAAAACCTTCTATTTAGGAATGCAAGTGCTCAGTATTTTGTTTAGATCTCACAACCTGGTATGGATTGACTATAGAGATTTTGCAAACATATAATTCAAGTATATAGCAAACTAAAACAAGTTATTTCATGAATTTAGAGGCACTATACACTGAGCAATGAGTTTAGCAATTGTGGGGGTCATCCCGACCATTCAAGAGCAAGGTGATGTGCAAACATGGTCTACTTCATTAGTACATATCTCAAGATTGGCTAAACCACATACAATGAAACTCCTTACGTGTATAATAGACACCTCACTCTAACTATACCAAGTTAAAGTGCGTCAATTGATGGAGTATACACAGAGAAATGTCTTCTGCAAAATCATTGAAATGATGAAGAAAATTATAGAGAACAGTAGACAAAAATGTTCACGAAGAAATATATCAATTAGTAAGTGATAATTCACATATGATACATGGGAAGTGTAGAGGACTACTCTTACACAAGTTGAGCTCAGCTATGCTCAATGTTGCAGCTTAGTACCTCTCAAATGTGACTCATATCCCCACAACTAACATCTGCTCTTTTCATACACACCACATACTTTTGAATTTTGAATTTCCCACTCCTAAAAGTGTTCCTACACTTTAAGGGGTGATTTGAAATGATTTTGTCACCAACGAAGTCAGGGCTTGGCTTCTCCTAAATCCATGAGATCCTCTCTACTCTTGCTTTTACAATTTATGCAAGGTAATTGTGTGAAAAATACCAAGCATGTGTTCACATACATTTTCTCATGTAAGTAGAGTATGACTAAAGTGTAGTCCCAAGTATTTGGTCAAGCACTTAGGCTTGCCAAATGTACCAATACCCAAGAGGGAGCCTCTTTGAAGGGAGATATTCCAAATGTTGAGGAAGAATGGGGAGATGAGGGAGTGGAATGTTTGGAGAATTTCATCCCAAATCCCATCAATGCCTTGAGTTTTGGTTTTTTTAAGGTTGGAGATAGCTCCAGAGATTTTTGGAGAGGTAAAGTGCTTATTGAAAAGCTTGGAATGGGCAAGGAGATTGTAGGGGGTCTGATATAATGAAGGATTGATCTTGTAGAGTCTTGGGGTTGGTTGGAGGGAAGATAAGATCGACGAGAACTGGTGAAAGATAAGGTCCCTCTTTTCTTCTTCAATTTTTAGTTTGGCATGTGGGAGTATCAAGGTCAAGAATGAAATCTCTGGCCTTTTTCTTCTTCGTAAGTTGAAACATATCTTGGCATGACTTGTCCCAAAGATTATCCTAGAAAAGTTTGGAGCTAGCCGTTGTCTCTTTACCACATATTTAGAGCTATAATTTGGATTCTTATACTATTGATGAGTCTTACTGTTGTTGTAGTACTCCCTTGGGAAGCCTAGAGCCTCACCACCTTGCATGGGAGCAAGAAGGAAGGCTCAAGAAGGACTCTCCTCTCATCCAAACCAACCTCCAACATGCCCATGCCATTGTCCATCAGCCCCAAGCTATGCCACATGCCCATGTCAGAATGGAGAGAAGGGTTGTCAAGGATCCTTGTCCCATGTGAAAAATACAAGTAATGCAACTAATCTACTCACACATCAAAGGAGAGACATGCAAGCACACACACACATACACCTCACTCTCTCACACTCTCAAAGACACAATACAAGAATGTACATAGTCTAAGAGTAAAAAAGAGTATTCTTCCATTTATAAAGAATATGTACATGAAGAGCACGTCAAACCAAGACCTCCCTGTTTAGAAAAATGAGCCTCTATATATAGGCTTGTCTCTATTTCCCATGTGCTCCTTTTGACTAGTCAAAAAGAGAGCACATGCATACCTAACATATCTTTTTGATATCTTGCAATATTCCCTCTCTAACTAACAAATCCCAAAGAAAGGACATGCATGAGATTTTTACATGTGAGCTTCTATAAGTGTGCAAAAAGGTGGATTTATTTAGGAGGCTTGCACACCATAGCATAAGGGAAATATTAAAAAGTGTTTAGGAGAGTGTTCACATGGTCACATCTCCATTATACAAGAAAGGTTATTTTTGAGTACTAGAGGGGTGCCTATGCACAAGAGAAATTATGAGCAACCTTAATAAGCCAACGCTCTTCCCCCCTAGAATTTTCCACCCTCGACAAAGCTAGAGAAGAAGAACATACATAGCTGAACTGTTCCAAGTTGGAGTCTTCAAGTTTGGAAATCTTCAAATTTTCAAATCTGCAAGTCTTGAGTCTTCCAATCTATAATTCTTTAGTCTTCCAATCGTCAAGTCTTCAGTCTTCAATGTTGAGCGACACAATCCCCATGGGGGGCAGTCGGGCCCACATACATCCCATTATAGAGCCCTTTAAAAGCCTGGAAATGCCTTCGCAAGAAGCTCCCAAACTTGAAATTAACATACATAAAGCAAGTAGACTGTATTTGAAGCAGACAATAAACATTCATTCCAAATCTAGTTTCCACTTTGGGGAGCATCAGGTCATGCAAGACTTGCTCTATTAGAGATAAGTCCTCATGAAGATCTATCAGATTTTGCAAAATTAACATGGTTTGGCTTGAAGTGCTTCATATCCCTGCAAATCAATGAAAAATAGCTCCAAGGAGCTCATAAACAACAATAACCTCTTAGTTCACCATATCTCTTACATATTAAGTATGCCAAAATCAATCCTATTGTGTTATCAAACAAGTGCAAGAGTGACACATTGAATTGTAAAGCATGAGATAAGTGTTGCTCTTTTAGTGCCTTTATTGAGTGTGCAATGGCCTATGTATTTTCATGTGAACGTAAAAGTACAATGGTGATAGGATCAAACAAATGAGTCAATCATAATGTCATTGCCACACATGAAAGTGAAAGCACAATGACCATGCATAGAATAAACATTCGATCATTGCCCAAGTGTACAAATCAGAATAAAATGTGGCCAAGTTTACGTGGAAGTTTTTGGACACAATCCCCAAAAGGCAATCACGAAAAAGCTCCAAGGGACCCATCGAATATTAAGAGCAAAGTCTAGATATACATTTATTTGCATAATGCCTACTACGAGCATACAACTATGCAAGCTGCAAGATCTTGAGGTCAAGAAAGCTCAAAGGGACATGGAACCAATCAATTTTTAAGTAAACATTAAAGTGAAAAAAACCCTTCATGCATTTTCAGCATTTCTAAACAACAATGAGTATGTTCCCCCAACTATCATGCTATCAATTATAAGACTTAAAGTGTATTCTCACTAAAGAATAGTAACCCTGTGCATCTGTAAAAAGAGCTATTGAAGATCATTAAAGAGAAGTAGATTCAATAATGCATAGTGTTGGACTTAGATTGTAAAGGTTTTCTTATAAAGTTTGGAGAGACGCATTGCAATGTCATTGTTTGCTAGACATAGCGGCCATATGAACAACATTCAAGACACCAAGGATATGAACTCAAACATTTATGCATATGTCGCCAACAAGGCACTAAAATAATCATTTTTACATTGGAAATATAGCAAAACCCAACATATCCTCTAGCTCAACCGCACACCTGCAATGGTCATTGGCATGAAATAAACACTACAAAGTGTTACTATTCCAAAATCAAATTCTTTAACATAACCCTTGAGTGATAGCAGGAGGTGTGAGAAAAATCCCTTTATAGTGGTCACACAACACAACTCCCCAAGTGCATTGGGCACTTAATCCTTCCATCCTGAAATACACATAAGACATGGAAACCAACATTTTACAGCAAAGTTCCACTACTTAGAGATGTTTCATGGCCAAATAATGATGCATCAATGCATTTGAAGCTCCCTATAATTCAAGGAATAGCATAGTTAGTTCATGGCAAGTGATGTCATTTCAATAAAAGGGATACTCAATGGTTTCAATTTAGATTAGACCAATTTAGATTAGATCTTCCTAATGGAAAAATAGAATGCTTTTTTATGATAAGAAGTATCGATGCCATTCTCGTTATAAAAAACACAATGCCATCACAAGAAAAGAACAAAGCAACCTTATATCCCCCATCACCCAGTTTCAAAGAAACATGTCAGGTATTTTTGAATGATAGACACCCATGGCTTAACCCTCCATCAACTATAGCATGTGTTAGAGAGCATGATATCTATCACTTGAGCCGTGATTATTTTCTAGCCAACTCATATGCTATGGAAATGGATTATGAGAAAAGAAATTTAATAAACATTATCAAAAGTCAGAGGGGAAGGATTGGCACTTCATGAAATATCACCTCAATTGGATCCTTTTGCATTGTTACCATGGCAGGAAGATTTGCTAAGGAAGTTCACTTGTAGCACTAATGCAGAGAAGAGGATGCCCAAAGTGCATGCATAGAGTAGTACTATAGATGCAACCCACTAGTTGACTCCCAAAATGTCTATAGATAACAATTTTTCCTGAAGCCATCATGAACATGTTGTAGTATGGTGAATGTCTATCATAGGTTGTAATCCCCTAGTTGCGTAACTACATCAGAGATTGTGGGTAACCAAAATGTCTTTTGCAAGACCTTTCTTCAACCGTCAGAGAGCATCCCCCTCCTGCTCGGTGTTGTGTTTACAAAATTGTAAACATCAACACAACGAAACATGATGAGACCTCCCAAGATCTTCAAAACACCAACCAAATATTTCCAAGCTTCAAAAACAAACTTTCCTCCAAACTTTCAAGAAAACAGAAATAGGTCATTGTAGCAAAATAACCACCAAAAACTCTCTGAGCAGAATTTGACAAAACTAATCCTATATCCTGAAAGTAGACTTTGTGTAGCATGCTTTAGAAACAAAAAACGTCAAAAAAGGTGGAGTATAGCTCCCAAACGAGCAGCTTGAAGTCAAGGCATGAGAAGGCCTGCAACAGCAAGGTATGACTAACTATCTGAATTGAAAACTGATGTACAGCAGCAAGGGAACTTAAAGATATATGGAAAATTTTGCTATGGATAACAATTATGAGAGCTAAGGAAAATCCTCCAAGTAAAATCACTCAAAAAGACCTCATAACGACTGAGATATGAAAGGTTGAAGAGAGGTATGTCTCTGATGAGGCACTGGATAGACACAAAAATGAAGATCTACAAAAATGCCTACTTGCATGGCGTTTTCTCATTGCAAATTGTAGAAAAAATGATCTACTTATATATTGCAAGTTATGAGCTTCGCAACGCAACAAGAATCACTCAATTTGGACACCTACACTAAGAGAACCACTCTTTTTATTGAGAGGTTATCAACAGAAGTGCCTTCCTTGTCTAAAAATAGACACCTCTTCTTTCCTTCTTACTTTTATCTAGTTTTATCTACTTTTGCTCTAAATTTGAAGATGTGAACGCCTCCACATGTTATTTTTCATAACTAATAAGATCCACAAGCTTCCATATACCATTTTTAATAATTAATAAAATCCACAAGACTCCAAGATTACTTTAGAGCTAACACTGCGGTCCCCAGTCCAAAGGAAGTTTCTATAGATTCTTCCCACTTTGGACAACTCTTTCTCCTTCGGAATCCAACACGAGATAAAGTAAATAGTCGTTGAAAGCATAAATGTGTTAAAAACCATAGCACGCCCTGCCAAGTTGACTTGCATACCTTTCCAATGATTCAGTTTGCTATCCAGCTTGGCCAGCACCCAGTTCCATCATTGGTCCATTGTGATGTCGAAGCCCATCCAGATGCCGAGGAGATGGAAGACTTGACCTCTAGGGATAACTTGACACCCTTGATCTAACAACAATTGGGGTGGGGGTCCGCGGATTGCACTAAAAGCAGTTTTAGCATGGTTGATTTTTGAACGTGATGCCACACAAAAGGTGTCAAGGCAACTCCAGAACACCTCAATGCTGTTCATATCATGTTGGTGCAGGACCATCACCAATTGATGTTTTGACATGGAAATGAAGTCAAGGATTTGAGAAGAGAACAAGTTGTGAAGCATGAAGGAAGGACATATTCAGGAGTTGAAAGATATGTACACATATGTACATTAATTCATATGTAGCACACTTATATCTTTGTATAGACATGAGATTGTAAATATTTTTCCTATATATACAAGGAAAAATGTCTGGGCAAAGTGAGAGAGAATGTAGAGCATGAGAATTGAGTAGAATTAGATGTCATTAGACACTTATGAAGAGAATAGAATAGCTCTCTCATCCAGATGTAATTTTTCCAAAAATGAAGAGAATTTGCGCCCGATGTTTCTGTGCATTCTCCTTCTGTGCTTGATCATTTCAAGAATCCTTCTGTAGATGTCTAAGTTCATAGTGAATGAGTATATGGTTAAAGTTTGAGAGCCTAATTGTAAACAGGCTGTGAGAATTATGAGTAGGAACATTCATATGTAAAAGAGTGTTCATAGTTTTCTGAAACAGACGCATTTTCGATGGTCAATGATTTGATCATTTCTCACTGCACAGATTAAAATTTTGCATGAGTGAAGACTCAAAATCTAAGTTGAGAGGTAAGCCATCTATGGCTAAAAGCATTTGCTTAAACGGGTTCTAGTTTTGGAGAACCATCTCTTAGAAGTTGCAGGTGTCAAAGTCGACTATACAGAGAGACAGTTTCAGACATAGGTAGATTGTTTGAATCATTTCTCATAATTTACTCAAGCTTTTGAAGTGTTTTAACTTGGAGGAGGTGCGCAATCTCTAGATGAAACATTCTACAAAGTTTTATAAAAAACTTTACACGAATAATTAGTCAATGAGTGATTAAGGTGCAGCAGACATTTCTAAGAAATGACTTTCTTCACAGTTACCTAATTTCTTGATAGTTTGGTGCTTGTCTTCCAAAATTGGTTGAAGTTTAAAGTTATTCTTGATATAGAGGTGATCTAACATCAAGAATAGCTTGTTCTTTTGGAGATTAACACTCTCCATCAGTGGTATCAGAGCAGGTTGTATCAAAATTGAGGAAAGGAAGACTCCGACTGTTGCAGACATACAAAATTCAACATTTGAAGGTTTAAAAGGTGAAAGCTTGAGGGCAAACTTGAGAAGGAGGTCATACGACACCAAGGAAGACAAAAGGAGTATTATTTGAAGTAAAGGTACATCTATTACTCATAAAGTTTGAAGAATTCAATATACAGGTGAAGAAAAGATGGGAGATTCTCTTCAGATAGAGAAATTGGATAGAGAGAACTATCCAACATGGTCAATGAGGATGGAAGCTCATCTAATGAGCAAAGACTTGATAGGTTATATTACAGGTGAAGAAGAAAAGCCTCAATTCAGAGATCCTAGTGTTCCAACTAGGGAGGAATTATCAGATTTGAGGAATTGGATGAAGAGAGATGCTCAAGCTAGGAGCATTATCTATATGGCAGTCAATGATTACTTGCTACCTCACATTAGAGGTCTTGAAAGTGCAAGTGATATATGGAATGCTTTGGAGGAGCATTTCCAAAATACCACAAAGTCTAGGAAGGCATCCTTGTGGGCAAAATTTACTACATTCAAGAAGAAGGCCTCTCAATCCATCTCAGATTATGTAACCAGAATGAAGGACATTGCAGATGCATTAGGAGCTGTTGATGAAGAAATTGAGGAGGATAAATTGGTAAGGCAAATCCTCACAGGTTTGAGAGGTGATGACAAATGGAAGCCATTCATTTTATCTACTGAATTATCACTTGATCATTTTACTCCTGACTTAAATCAGTTGCTAGGACATATGTTAACCTTTGAGCAGGATGTCAAAGGTGAAGGTGACAAGAGTACAGGTCATGCAATGTACTCAAAGGATAAGAAGAAAAATAGCAAAGGAAAACAACAAGCAAATGAAGATGAAGGCACAACTAGTCAAGCCAACTTCCTAAGAGGAAGAGGAGGTGGCAAAGGTAGAGGAAGGGCAGGAATAATAAAGATGGAGTCAAAGCTTGCTGGATTTGTGGTAAGACAAATCACTTAGCTAATGATTGTTGGCATAATACTGAGAGTAATGGTGGATATAATCAGAACTTTAATTCAAGAGGAAGAAGTGGCAGAAATCAAAGAGGTAACTTCTGAGGAAGAGGTAGTAGGGGTTACTTTGGAAGAAATGCAGGTAGAGGATTCCAAAGTCAACAATACAATAATACCTACTACAATTATGCTTCAGATCAGAAGGAGGATTCAACATTGATAATGAATGCAACTTGTGAAAGGCAAAGTGAAGACCAAAGAGTTTTCTACATTGACTCAGGGTGTAGCAATCACTTGAGTGCTAACAAAGCATTGATGACTGATTTGGAAAATAAGGTATCTAATCATGTTGTTCAAACAGGTGACAATACAAAGCATAATGTGAAGTCAATTGGATCAGTGAAGGCCAAGGATGGAAGTACTCTCTTGAGTAAGGTCTTGTATGTTCCTACAATTCCTAAGAATCTGATAAGTGTAGGACAAATTGTTGAAAAAGGTTATGAAGTTAGATTCACTAATGAAGGAGTGTTTGTGGAAGACCCTAGCAAGGGTATAAACAAATTGTTTCAGGGAAGAAAGAAGGAAGGTTGTTCACATTGAAGATTCAAGGTAATGTTGGTCATGCCTTGTTCACTTATGGAGGACATAAGATCTCTGAGTTAGATCTTTGGCACAAGAGGCTTGGACACTTCAATGAAAGAGGTATCAAAGATATGATTAAAAATGGTTCAGTGCTTGGATTGCCTAATGTTGCAGGTCAACATATGACATATAGATGTGAGGCATGTCAATTAGGTAAGGCTCATAAACAATCTTACTCCAAGCATGGTTTCATGTATTCAGAGAAGCTTGAGTTGGTACACACAGATGTGTGGGGACCATCAAAGGATTTCAGTATCAATGGTTCAAGGTACTATGTGATTTATGTTGATTATGCTACCAGATGGATCACTATCTATGTGATCAAAGATAAGTCAGAAGTATTCAATACATTCAAACATTATCATGTGTATGCAGAAAGAATTACAGGTCATAAATTGAAGAGACCAAGGCCAGATGGAGGGGGAGAGTATTTCTCTAATGAGTTCAGTGATTACTTGTGGAATGCAGGTATAAAAAGGGAAATCACTTGCAGGTACTCTCCTCAACAAAATGGTGTAGCAGAGAGAAGAAATAGAACTCTTGTTGAGTTTGCAAGGTCAATGATGAAGGAGAAAAATTGCCCAAATTATTTGTGGGCTGAGGCTGTAAATACAGCTACTTATTTGGTCAATAGGTTACTATGTAAAGCTTTGCAGGGTATGACACCATATGAGGAATGGTGGGGTAAGAGACCTACCTTGGATCATTGCAAAATATTTGGATGTTTGGCATATGCATATGTGCCATCACAATTAAGACACAAGTTAGAACCTAAAGCTGAAAAGTATGTATTCATTGGTTATGATGACAAGCAGATGGGTTATAGATTGTGGAGTCCATCCACAAAGCAATTCATTGTGTCCAAGGATGTTACATTTGATGAGCAAGGTACTTGGTATGCATGTACAATCAATATTAATACAGGTGATGAAGAAGTTGTGAGTCAAAAGAAGGGTAAATCAAAGGTTCAGATATTTGATGAAGAGGAGAATAATGAAGTGCAGGTTGAAGTTGAAGAAATGCCAAGATTTGATCCTGAGTGTGAAGAACCAGAAACCTCAAGGAGTGGAGAACTTAGAAGTTCATCAAGACATAAGTGGCAACCTACAAGGTATAGCTATGATACTTCTTTTTTGGCTACCAAAGATTATGCTTACATGATAAAGGTAGATGAAGACCCTTCCACATATGAAGAGGCAAAAGGTAAGGAAAATTGGGAGAAAGCTATGCAGGAAGAATATGATGCATTGATGGAGAATCAGACATGGGATTTGGTTCCTAAACCAAATAGTCAGAAGATCATTGGATGCAAGTGGGTCTACAAGACAAAGAGATATGCAGATGGAAGTGTGTCTAGGTATAAAGCTAGACTTGTTGTGAAAGGGTTTGCTCAAACATATGGTATTGATTATGATGAGACCTATAGTCGTGTGGCAAAGATGACAACCATCAAGACACTCATAGCTATTGCTGCATGTAAAGGTTGGAAATTATGTCAATTAGATGTGAAGAATGCTTTTTTAAATGGTTACATTTCAGATGATATTTTCATGGAGCAACCTCAAGGATTCAGAGATAGAAGGTATCCAGATCATGTATGTAAGCTCAAGAGAGCTTTGTATGGTTTGAAGCAGGCCCCAAGGGCATGGAATTATAGACTTGTGAAGTTCTTGAACGAACTTGAATTTCAAGTATCTAAGGCAGATAGTAGCTTGCTTGTTAAAGCAAGTGATGATGGGTTCATTTATATGTGCATATATGTTGATGATATAATTCTTACAGGTACAGATGAGAAAGGCATTCAAAGCCTAAAGAAGCAAATGGAGAAAGATTTCAAAATCAGTGACTTGGGAGACTTGTCATATTTCTTAGGCATGGAGATTTCATACACTCAACATGGAGTGTATGTGACTCAAGAAAGGTATTTGAGAAACTTGTTGATCAAGTTTAAAATGAATGATTGCAGGGTAGCACCTACTCCAATGGAGGTAAATCACAAATTGAGTAGATATGGTGGAGAAGAATTCAAGGATATGAAGCTATATCAGAGTTTGGTTGGTAGTCTTATCTATGCTACATTAACTAGGCCTGATTTATCATATGCAGTTGGAGTTTTGTCTCAATTCATGCATTGTCCTAGGAAAGAACATTGGATTGCAGGTCAAAGAGTGTTGAGGTACATTAAGGGTACACTCAAAGAGGGTTTGTATTATGGTTTTACATCAGATACAAACATCAAAATATATAGTGATGCAGATTGGGCAAGTAATCCTTATGATAGAAGATCAACATATGGATACTTGTGTTATGTGGGAGATAAGTCAATCTCTTGGTGTTCAAAGAAGCAAAACACAGTTGCTATATCATCTACAGAAGCTGAGTACAAAGGTATGGTTGAAGCTGCAAAGGAAGTGATATGGCTTAAGACTCTCATGAAGAGTTTTGACACCATACAGAGTACACCTATCATTTATGGAGATAACATGAGTTCATTGTATTTAGCTGCTAATCTTGTGTTTCATGCAAGGACTAAACACACTGAGATTCAGTATCACTTTCTGAGAGAGAAGGTGATGGATAAAGAGATTGAAGTCATACATACTTCAACAAAAGATCAGATAGCTGATATGCTTACCAAAAGCTTGGATGGACCAAAGCTACAGAAATTCAAAGACATGGCAGGCATAAAGAAGATAGAGAAAACCTCAATTAATGATTGAGGGGGAGCTGTTGGTGCAGGACAATCACCAATTGATGTTTTGACATGGAAATGAAGTCAAGGATTTGAGAAGAGAACAAGTTGTGAAGCATGAAGGAAGGACATATTCAGGAGTTGAAAGATATGTACACATATGTACATTAATTCATATGTAGCACACTTATATCTTTGTATAGACATGAGATTGTAAATATTTTTCCTATATATACAAGGAAGAATATCGGGGCAAAGTGAGAGAGAATGTAGAGCATGAGAATTGAGTAGAATTAGATGTCATTAGACACTTATGAAGAGAATAGAATAGCTCTCTCATCCAGATGTAATTTTTCCAAAAATGAAGAGAAGTTGCACCCGATGTTTCTGTGCATTCTTCTTCAGTGCTTGATCATTTCAAGAATCCTTTTGTAGATGTCTAAGTTCATAGTTAATGAGTATATGGTTAAAGTTTGAGAGCCTAATTGTAAACAGGATGTGAGAATTATGAGTAGGAACATTCATATGTAAAAGAGTGTTCACAGTTTTCTGAAACAGGCGCATTTTCGATGGTCAATGATTTGATCATTTCTCAATGCACATATTGAAGTTTTGCATGAATGAAGACTCAAAATCTAAGTTGAGAGGTAATTCATCTATGGCTAAAATCATTTGCTTAAACGGGTTCTAGTTTTGGAGAACCATGCCTTAGAAGTTGCAGGTGTCAAAGTCGACTATACAGAGAGACAGTTTCAGACATAGGTAGATTGTTTGAATCATTTCTCATAATTTACTCAAGATTTTGAAGTGTTTTAACTTGGAGGAGGTGCCCAATCTCTAGGCAAGACATTCTACAAAGGTTTATCAAAAGCTTTACACGAATGATTAGTCAATGAGTGATTAAGGTGCAACAGACATTTCTGAGAAATGACTTTCTTCACAGTTAGCTAATTTCTTGATAGTTTGGTGCTTGTCTTCCAAAATTGGTTGAAGTTTAAAGTTATTCTTGATATAGAGATGGTCTAACATCAATAATAGCTTGTTCTTTTGGAGATTAACACTCTCCATCATATCATTATGCACAAATGCATTCATATCATTAGCAAAGATTCTAGCAATCATTTGGTTGTGATTTAGAGGTAGGGAAAGACCCATGAGATTGTCAGAGTCCATGTGATGCTTTAATAGGCGACTGAGGCCGTTCGAGGCAATAGCGAAAAGTAGAGGAGCCAGAGGGAAGCCTTGCCTGATAGATCTTTTTAAACGTATGGGCTCAGAGAGCTTACCATTGATATTTATTCTAGTTGAAGTGTTTCGGAGGAGTGGAAACTATTTTCGTGAACTTTTGGCTGCATCCAAGGTGTTTCAGTGATTGGAGAATAAAGTCCCATTCCAATCTGTCATATGCTTTGTCGAAGTCGATCTTAATGAATACCAGATCTTGTGCAGACTCCTCAGCAAATGTAAGGCCTTCCCAAATATCAACAATTGCTTCAAGTATAGATCGACCTTCGACAAAACCTTTCTGGTCCTCACAAAGCCATGAATTTAAATGACAAGAGATTCTGTTGGCGATAACTTTGGCAATTATCTTGTATCCAGTTTGGAGCATGGTAATCCGCCCCAGTTTTCAATTTTTTTCCTATCTCCCCTTTTGTGAATTAACTTGATGACGCCATTATTAAGACACTCAGGAAGGGCACCGAAGGAGAGAGCCTCGAGCCACACCAAACGTAGTGGGGTGGCCACCACATGCTTGAAGGACTTGAAAAACTCATTGGTGAGGCCATAAGGACCTGGACTTTTTTCGTTGGGAAGAGCATCAATAACCTCGATAATTTTGTTCTCGAAAATGTTAGCTTCTAGAAGAGAATTCATGTTCCGAGGGATTCTAGAATGAGCTACCCTTGAGATGGTAGCCATGCAGTCACGCCTGTGCAGGGAAAGAGGATTCGAGACCCCGAGAAGATGGGTAAAGTGCTCGACGATGATAGATCTGTTCTCTACTTCCATGCTACATTTGATCCCATTGTTATCGACCAAGAAGGGGATGGATTCCCTAGCTTGTTTCTTTTTGAGGATGTTACACATCTCTTTCGATGGTTTGTTGGCCTTCCTTGCCCACTAGTCTTCGAAGAATATTTAAAGATTTTTCCTTTGAACCTCCTCCTCGAATCTTAGTCTTCCCCTGATTTTCAGAAGACCTTGTTGGCATTGCAAGTTACCTTTGTTCACTTCTTCTTCAAGTCGTGAGAGTCTCCGGTATACCATTTCTCTTCTTTTTTTTTGGATGTCTCTTATAGCCTTATGAGTCCTCATCAAAATTTGCCGAGTCCTTTCCACCACGCTTCTCCAGCACTTAACCGGTTCATTACAGAAGGCAAAGGCCTCCGCCCAAACTGTAGAAATTTCTTGGTGGACAGAGGGGAGGGAAAACGACGTCTGACAAGCGTGAAACCAAGGAGCTTTCCGGAGCGTGGGAATCGATTTGAAAGAAAGAGTAATCGGGTAGTGGTCGGAGATAGTCAGGTCCATGTGTTGGGAAATCGAAGGAATACCCCACTAGAGGATGGTGCTTTGGTCGATGTAACATCTATCAAGTCTTGCTTTCCTCAGAGAGTCCCCCAGTTGGAGGTTAGACCAGGAGAACCCCTTCATATCTTTCACCTCGACCAAGTCGAGATGGAGCTTGATTTTATCCCATATCTCTTTCTCCTCACCGTCAATAACTTTCCCCTTGTTATTCCAATGGTCCTCAAGAAATTCAACCATGTTGAAGTCTCCACATAGCAAAACATTGTGTGAGAGGGAGTCGAGGGAAGTCCAAGTGTCGATTCTATCCGTCTCACCATTAGGGGCATAAAGTGAGACCACGGTGAACTGATTAGGGAACCCGAAAGAGGCACCAATCCAACGATGATTTCGATCTTCACGAGTCGAGGTCAAGCTGCTGGACCAGGAGTGCCTAATACCAATTGAAGCACCACCCACCCCCCTACGGTGCGAAGTGGAGAGCCAAAGGTGGTTCGGAGAAATGCATTTAAGTCTTTTCTGTCGGGGTTGAGGCACTTGTCTTTGAACCATTGACCAAGAATCGCCGCTCTTGAGGGGTCCGACAACCCCCTGATGTTAAGCGAGGTGATTTTCATTATTGATGGTTGCCCTCTTTGAGGGGAGGGACCCAATCTTTTTTTTTCTTTTTATCTTGTTTTTTCCTCCCAACTTCTTGCCTCAGGATCCTACTCTTGAGGGGGCTCTTCCAAGGCATGCTTAACGGTTGTTTCCCTTTGAGCTTTGACTTTTGTTGTGGTAAGCTTGGCAAACATACTGGAGGAGTAGGGTGGAGGAAGGAGCTTTCACTGTCTTGATTGTCTTCGTTGCTGGTGGTTAAGCCCTCCTCTTTACTGGTGGTGTAACCTTCTTGGTTGTCTTCTTTGCTGGTAGAGCATCCAAGGGAATTGTCAGCAGGGTCTTCTTCATAAAGGTTATCCCCTGGGAGGTCGACCTCATTAATCTCCTTTTCTTGGTTGCAGTACATGTTATTAGAAGGGGCAATGGTCGTAACGTTCCTTGCTAGTGCTCTTCGAGGGCTAACTTTCCTCCTATGTCTTACTTTGGTGAACCCTTCTGACTCCGTTTCTACAACATGAGTGCCCGCTTCTTCCTCCATTGGAGAGGGATGGCCCCTAGTGCCAACTTGAGGGGAAGGATCCGAGGCCCCATCTGATTTAGGCTTATTTTTCTTGGTATTTTGCTTCAAGGGATAGTCTTTGATCCTGTGACCTTGGAGCCCACAATGGAAGCATGCATTGGGCAAATTCTTGTAGGTAATCTCATGAACCCAAATCATACCATCACCACAGTTTATGGAGATCTTCGATGGGAGGACCTGGTTCAAGTCCATTTCAATGCAAATATGTGGGTTCGAGCGTGCATTGAAAGAGTATTGAGTACCCTCGTAGATTAGCCCCTCAACATCCTCTCTTGAGGCCATCGTGCGACCGATCGGTGAAACGATTTCTCAAAGAAATCCATACAAGAAATAGGGTAGATTGGAAAGCTCCACTCAGAGCGGGTAACATTAAAGAGGCTTTGACTTATTCGGAAGAAAGTCTGGGGTCCACTTAAAAAGGCACAAGGTTGACCGGCCCACCAGCCAGGAGCCAGCTTGCAGGGCCTGGAAGGCCATCTCTTCATTCTCAAACACTAGAAGTAGGTGATTCACCGGAAAGAATTGGCATTTGCACACAATTATACCACGCGGGAACCACTCCTTATGCAACCAAGTTCTCACATTTTCTAGAGGGGGCCTAGGGCCAAATACTTGGCCGATGAGACAAGTTTTCATCAAAACACCTTGCTTTGCCGCCACTGATTCCTTGCACAAAGAGACCATTGGAGGTGCAACGTCCGAGGGGACGAAGTCCACCTTAGGGGGGCGCTGGGACTGGGGGGAGCCTCATTGCTTAAGACCAAAGATGGAATGAAGGTAGACATGGAAGCGAGACTCACCAAAAGCAATAGGAAATCACCAATCCTTTTCAATAGCAGGCCTTTTCTTTTCCTTTTATCCCTCCTTTTTATGCTCCTTACCCCAATGTCTTTGAATGCGAAAACAACCCAAGAAATGGAGGGAAGAACAAGGCCACTCCACTCGACACATTCTTTTCGAGATAACTTATGGGGAATTTAAACATCTAAAAAGAGTTCGTAGAAGCTCACCCGATTAAAACTCCTTTTTGTGATATATATGTTTTAATAACTAGAGAAATGGAGGAACAAGAATGGGTAGCCCCCCTTTTCGAAATCAAGCATCAAATTCAAGAAACGACAACATGGGGTTGATGCCAAAGTGTGTTTGTGTGAGGGTATGTGTTTGTGAGAGTGTGAGAGAGAAGGTGGTTAGGGGGTGTTTTAGTACAACAATCAAAACAAATTAAAACTACCTTAAAAAAACAAGAAAATGAGGAGCTAATGGTCCAAAGGAAGGGGGTAAATGTCATGCAAGAACTCAATCCTATGCAAATGAGCAGATTAATTGCAACACAATACTTTACCACATGTTCTTGAGCTTTCCAAGTGATGAAAGGCCAATCTCCTTGGCAACGGTACCTCATGTGGCAAGTGTCATTCGTTAGTTTGATGGAGGTGTCTTCCTCATTAGCAAAGGATTTTTATCTTATTCCTACATATCACATGCTTTCATATTCTATTGTATATATTGTTCTTCTAATCGGGGTTACATTTATTCGGCCGAATAATAAAATTCTATACAGCACTCAATAATTTTTTTTCTTGATTTTTTGAATAACAATTAATTTTTTTAATCTTCAACGAAAAGCTTTTGAGTAAAAAAAAATGTATATTGATGAAAAAAAAAATTTGGATTCAAAAGATAATGGATCAAGACAATTTCGGATGGAAAGCATTCTGATCAAAAGTTCCTTCACCAACAACAAGGAATTGAAGGAGATACTAGACGTACTTTGAAAGGTAGATTATACATGATAGGAAAACACGCCTACTTTTAGTTTTCAGAGCATGAATATATATGCAGTAGCCTCATAAGAGAAGGGAAGACATAATGTGATGATGGATTTTTGGTTGATAAACGATGTCATAAATTGAAATCTAACTAGTTTTTCACACAAATATCACGTTTTAAACTGAATCATGTAAAGCAAACTATGTTTTAATCATTTTGAAAGTCTTTTTTAATTGATTTGTAAATATGTCCACATATATTCTATTTAAGATTTCCCTTTGTACATTCATTTTTCATACATATTGGAAAGACACATGTACCGTCTTGGGGATTCACTCACTAATTAGGTGAAAGGACAAAAAGGAAGTCAATGAGAAAAAGAAGGATCAATAACTATAGAAGTTAGACCTTTTCAGAAAACCTAATGCCTATGTGAAGGGACAAATTCACAATGGTAATACCGTGTAAACTAGAAAATCAATCAGAATCCCCGAGATTCCAAGATCTTTGATCCTAGGAGTGTATAAATCAATTGTACATAAATGCTCACTTGTCGAAGCAGGAAGTGGGAAGTGAAGTGGAGAGTGGAGAACATAACAAAGAAAGAAAAAGATATATGGATTGTGCCGAACACAGACTATAGTACATATAGACCGATTATAAATAAAGCAGCAGAGCTAGGAAAAAGAGAACAGATAGCAGAGAGAAAGTAGAGAACTGGGAGCATAAGTCCTACATGTGAGAGAGGCAGCCAAGATAGCTCTGAGAGAGATGTTGATGGAAGGTTACTTAGTGTAGGAGAACTTTCTATGGTTATGAGCGGAAGAAGGCCATACCATTCTATACACATCTTCTCTAATAGAAAACACATATTTGTGGAATAGAATAGATTCAATCTTTTTGTGTGAAGAAATCTAACTGATTTCATAACTACATGAATGTTAGTTATACTAACGAGTTCTTCTATGCACTTTTCTTGATCATGATCGAATCAATCCTCCACATATAGTGTAAAGGTTTCATAAATGATAGGTTGCTCTGAAGCTATTCTCCTTTACTATAAACGAATAGAAGATCTCTGTGAACCAAAATGTTTACTCAGAAAGCTAAGTTCAACTATGAATGTATTACAAATTGATGAAGCTAAGTATTCCGAATTTCATACAAAGAAGCACAAGTGGGAGAGCAACAAAAGGACATCAAACTGTGTGATTTCTGAGAGGTTTGAACACTAGAAAGCCACCCAAAAGAAACTGTTAAAGCATCAAAAAGTTATCAAAAGGAAATCGTAAAGCACCAAAAAGTTATTGGAAGGAAACTGTAAACCACCGAAAAGAAACCATAGTCATCGGAAACATAGCGAAATGAAGCCAGAATGAATTTTTCTTTCCTCAAGGTTTGAGTTTTAGTATTGCCGAGATAATGGTAATTATAGAGGTGTTCTAATATGACATTAGATTGCTTCTTGTGGTATTTTATACATCGAAAAGTGGTATCAGAGCAAGAAAAGTACCATTATCAATGGTATCAGAGCCAGTAAGGTTCTTAAGAGTAAAAGGAGGTGCAAATATAAGAGGATTGAAGAAGGCTTCAGTGGGAAGGTGAAAGTTGAAGCACTCAACAAAAAAAAGGCATCGAGAAGTACTCCGAGGTTATCTTCAAGAAGAAATATCTACAAAGGTAACATTCATTAAAACTCAGAGGTTGCAACAGAAGCAAGAAGATCATGGTAGATCATATCTCCATCAACAAATTGGACAAAGATAACTATCCTGCCTAGATAATGAGAATGGAAGCCTTACTTATGAGTAAGGATCTAATGAAATACATGATAGGTGAAGAAGAAAAGCCTATACTTGAAGAAGATAGCAAACCAAAGAAAGAAGAGTGAGAAGCTTTGAAGCTATGGCACAAGAAAGATGCAAGTGCAAGAGCTTACATATACAATACTATCAACAAATCACTTGCTACCACACATAAAAGGTTTGGAAACAACCAAAGATATTTGGAATGCATTGGAAGATCACTTCTGAAATACTACAAAAGCTAAGAAGGCTAGCTTATGGTGAGAGTTCACAACCTTCAAGAAGAAGCAAAGTCAGAATGTTAGTGAACAATGTCACTAAGATGAAGGACTTGGCAGACAGTCTTGGATCTATAGACAAAGACATTGATGATCATAGGTTGATTGCACAACTACTTCTAGGTTTGAGAGGAGACGAAAGGTGAAAACCATTTGTACTTTCTACTGAACTTTCATTAAATCATTTTGTACTAGATCTAAATCAGTTGCTTGAATTGATGCTTACATTTGAGTAAGATTTGAAGTCAAACAGAGATAAAGGATGTAGCACTGCTATGTATGTAAAGAAAAAGAAGAAAAGTGATAAAGGCAAAACAAAGGATGAAGAAGAATCGACTTACCAAGAAAATTATGCAAGAGGTAGGTAATGGTAGAAGTAAATGCAGAGGAAATGGAAAAGGAAGAAGTAACCAGAATAATAGCAAGAAAACATGCTGGATTTGTGGCTTGAGCAATAATCTAATCTATGACTATTGGCATAACCAACAAGGTTCAAATCAGAATCAAAGCAACAATGGGAGAGGCCAAGGTGGAAGATATCACAGTTAGTTTCAAAGAGGAAGATACAATCAAAGAGGTGGCTATAGTAGAGGTGGAGGAAGAAATTGGGGATAGAACCAATCCAACAATACCACCTACTACAATTATACAAATGATACACAGAACGAGGACCATGCAACACTGATGATGAATCCAATAAGTACATCAACAAAATAAGATCTCAAGGCATTCTATATTGAATCTCGTCATTCTAATCATTTGTCAAGTAATATAGAATTAATGTCAGAACTGGAAGAAAGCACTTCTAGTCATATAGTTCAAACAGGTGATAACACAAGACACAGTGTGCATTCAATTGGAAAAGTAAAGTGCAAGAGGGGTGCTGACTTATTAACAAATATTTTTTATGTTTCCACAATACCTAAGAATCTTATTAGTGTGGGTCAACTAGTGGAGAAAAGATTTCAAGTCAGATTTACAAATGAAGGAGTATTTGTGGAAGATTGAGACAATAAATACAAACAAATTGTCTATGGTAAGAAGGAAGGTAGAATCTTTACTCTGAGAGTGCAAGGGAATATTGGTCAAGCCTAAATTGTAGATGGTGATGAAGTGATTATAGAGCTAAATCTTTGGCACAAGAGATTAGGTCATTTTAATGAAAGAGGAATCAAAACTATGGTGAAAAATAACTCTATGTTAGGGTTACCAAATGTGCAGAACCAACACATGGTTTATAAATGTGAAGCATGCCAAATGGAAAAAGCACATGGATTACCATTTCAAAAGAAAGGATTCAAGCATGGTGGATTACTAGAGCTCATTCATATATATGTATGGGGACCAACAAAAGAAGGAGCTATTAGTGGATCGAGGTATTATGTTCTTTTCATTGATGATGCTACAAGATGGATAACTCTTTATGTTTTGAAGGAAAGATCACAAGTTTTTGGAGCCCTCAAACATTTTCATGTATATGCAGAAAGAGTAACATGCCAAAAGCTCAAAAAGCTAAGGTGTGATGGAGGGGGAGAATGCTTCTCCCAAGAGTTCAATGATTATCTATGGTATGCAGGTATTAAGAGAGAAATAACCTTGTTGGAAACAATGTCCATTGGACAAATTTTTCTCAGAGGATACAACATTAGTAGCTATCCTTTTAGTAGTCTCTAGAAGACAGCAGCGCGGGCGACGTGAGAGCATGTCTAGCTGTTCACTTAATCCCTTGTACAAGCAAAAGCAATGGGCGCCGTGGCTATGTCAATCTCCTCTCATACAACCCACCAGGGATCGAATCCCCCAGACGACAATGCGTGAAGCATCTTTTATCAAAAGCTAAAAGCTATGGACAAAACTCGACGGACGTATTTGTTTTTTTTCGTGAGTGTTTTTTCAGGAGCTTTTGCGATGGCGTTTCTGTAGCGATCGTAAGATCGTAGCTTTATTAGCTTTTGGAGAGCTCTTGGAGGGGAACACAAATACTATATAACAAGTACTTTGGGATCACTTGAATTATCCTTCACCTAGGATCAACACAAGCTTTCTAGAGCTTGGACCTCAGTAGAGGTGGTGTTTCTTCTAGCACATGGGGCAGCCATGGTGCTAACTTGAAGCATGTTGAGGAGCAGCTATGGAGTTCTTCTTGGTGATTCTTCTTGGAGAAGATGAAGGGTGTGCTCACACTCTAGCTCATGGAGAGGAGGTCATCTCTTGTTCATGGCAAGAAGACTTGGTCATTCGCAGCTTGATGGTGAGGATCGACCATCTACATGGCGTATTTGAAGATCATCTTCTACAAGAAGATGTTAGGTTGAAGATTGTCTTCTACAAAGAAGATATCGGGCTACTTCAAAGACATTAGATGGAGATTAACATAAGATTCACATCTTATGTTAAGTATTCAGGTACATATTCTCTTTATGCACACAGGTACTACTTGAAGTTTATGGAGGCTGTGGCGTTCATATCAGGAGGAGTCCTATTCGGCATAGGTACAAGAGAAACAGTACGTATATGCTTTATGCATATTTTATGAGGTGTTTGAGAAGGTGTGTTCACATGAGTTCGAGGATTTCTGTTCACACTGATCCTTCCTCTTTCAGTCACTCATATTCACTCTTCTATAACCTATAAGGTCACACATCTCATGTATATTCAGATTACTGCCCATACATCTGAATATGTTTGTTACATTGTACATTCACTCACTCATCTATTTCTCATCACATAGAGTGGTTGAGAGTTTTGCTCCCACATTGTACATTGAACATTGGTATATATGATACTATGAGTAAGTGATGGCTTACGTAACACCTTACACATGACGTCTATTCTTTCTCTATCTTTGTCTCATCATCTGTATGATTAAGTTGTGGTATGTTCATGTTTTGTCAATATGGAAGATTGCTGGAATTAATGTTGTACATGACTGGAACTATGGAACCATGGACCTGTGACATGAGCCTAAGGGCCTACCTCACTTCCAACATTTGGTATCAGAGCACTAAGGTTTTGGTTTCAGAACTTTAGATCTTTGGCATCAATGCATTAAGTCTCATTCATATTCACAGGTTCCCAGAATTCCAGATTCACAACATATGATTTGAAAGCATCTTCTAATATTTGACATTTGACATACACACTTAATCTAGATGAGTAGAGATTTGAGAATTAGACATTTCAGTTACATGTGTATTCATCAGTGTGGAGTATGAAGTTGATGATCTGTTAGCAGCCGAATATTTTTGGAAAGAGTATGCAAATACTTTACAAAAGTATTATTTGAAGACCCAGACTTGATGAAGAGAAGAATACTTCAAATTCAAGGAAGAACAATGGTTTAGAGAAGATGAAGGAAGCAGATCAACATCAAATCACAGGTATCAGTTTCTACTATCAGATTATCATTTGCAGGTCATATCTTAGAAGAGCAGTTATGAAGAGATTTGAAGAAATTCAAGGAATGCTTTTATACACTTTCATCTTTTGAAAGTTAAAGGCTACATCAGGTATCTAGAGTTTTTTCTAGAGAGTTTTGAGAGATCTCTTTCATGGCAAGAAAGTTCATCTAAAAAGACAAGCGCAGAGATGAGATGAGTTTTTTCAGCCAATTTTCTGTTGTAAGTTGGTTGGATATCAAGGTACAAATGTATCTAGAGAAGGTAACTCTAGAAGGGCAATTCATCATTCAGACAACGATTGGTGAATTTAGTCGTTTCAGACATTTGAAGCAGAATTTTGATTCACAGATATGAGGAGATGATAAAACATGATTCGATATTCACTTCCATTTGTATACCATGTTTGTTTTATCTCTTACTCTTAGCATTAGAGGAAGAGAAAAGTTTGTTTGAAGAAGTCAAGAGTGTTTGCTACTTCAAGATGAAAAGAACAAAAGGTATGGAAGAGAAGTTTGAAGATGTTGACATCATCAGGTGGAAGAAAGATGCAGAAGAAGAAAGTCCATCATTTCCAAAAGAAAAGTAAGGCTTCCTTTTCTCATATATTTTCCATATACTTTTCCTATTTTATCCTCTACACCCAAAGACAAGTCTACGAGAACATCTTGTTTAAAGAAGAAGCAGTTTCTTGTTTTGCATTACACTTGGTCATGATTTAGTAGATTTGACAAAGAATTGCATTGAGAGAAAGAAAAGCAGCAGATATATGTTTTAACTCATATATGTATGAGTTATGTTTTAGTTGAAGCTTTTTAAGCAGGCAGCTTATATGTTCCCTCAAAGAATTCTTGGAGTGTCAATAGAGAGCTACTTGGTATATGACAAGTTGCAGAGAAGTATATTTCTTCTTTATCTAACTCTTGAGGTAAAAGAGTTTTCTGTAGCAAATGTTGAAGACTTGGGTTGAGGTTTTATGTTTGGAAAAGATTACCTCATATTCAGTATTTTCAGAAAACTTCAGAATCTTGTTGATGTACGAGTCAATGAAGAATCTAGTTTCAATGATTGTCGAGTTTTTTGGATACATGTTTGTATTCAAAAAGGTGTTCCATCATATCTTATCACTTGATTGAGAAGTGGAGTTAGCCAAAAGAAAACCAAGCAGGTACTATCACATTTCACCCGGGTAAAATATGAAAGTTATGAAGTATCAACTTGCAGCTTTTGGAGTTCTCAAGGTGAGAAGTTTGTCCACTTATCTTTCAAGTAGGAATTGCAGATTCCTTGAAGGATTTGTTTGAAGAAAAGTTTTACAACTTTTTGAGAAAGCATGGACACTTGGAGACATTCAGGTAGCAAATCAAACATTCAGTCATGAAGGTTTGATAAGAGCAAATTCTACACAGAAGAGATCATTGATCTTGTATGATCTTGAGCATTTATGAGTCGGTTGTCTATCCTTTGTTTATGAAGATTCTTAACATTGGAAGAAGTCAGTCAAAGATTCAGTTTCTATCAAATTTGTGTTGCAGAGAGATAGAAGATACTTGTTATGTTACAGAAGGTTATGAATCCTATAAAGCTTTCAGCAAGGTTTTGTTATGTTAGGATCAGCTAACCTTATTCTAGATTTTGGAAAGCTGAGGAATGACATGGAAAGCTATTGGCATCTGATCAATGCTAATAAAAAGGGTTCAGAGATTTTTGTTTCAGATACAGGTATTGATCACTGAACATCAGATTTATGAAGGAAGACGTTCCAGATTTCATAAAGTCTGATATATTTGAAGAATACTGGATACTAGTGTTAAGTCATCCAGGGGGGTGATGAAACATGAAGACTTATTTTCAAGCCATATGTAAAAGAATGCAGAGTCATACCTATAGGTATTCCTATTTCAGGTATTCCTACATTTCCTTTGTCAGGTTCTCTTTATGTTCCAGCTTTGAAAGAAGAAGGAAGAAGAAGAATATTTGGAGAAAGTTCCTGTTAGGATGTTCCTGTTCAGGAGAAGGTTCCAGAGTTCTATTTGAAGAGAAGCTTGATATTTCAAAAATGTATATTTCAGACGTGCGCACATATATGTTTATACCAAGTTCTAAAGGAAAGAGGTATGAAGGATTTAAAGGATGAAGACATGACGACATCATAGATTTTTACTCATATTTCAGTTGATTTCAATTGAGATGAGTTGACATGACTTGAGTACAGTCAGAGATGAATCAGCAGTGTTCATAATACACTAAGTTGTGAGTTGACAGTCACAGGTTCCGGGATTTAGTTCCTGATTTTGTTTAGTGTATTTACATGACGCAGCAGAAGTACGTTGAGAAATCTTTTTGGAAGGTAAATGCAAATATATGGATCCTAGTGTAAGTTTTCAGGTTTTTGAAGACAGGAGATAGCAGGTGCAGAGACAGTTCATGCTATATTTGTTGTCAAGCAGTGATTGCTTGATGAGTACACTATTGGATATCTAGTTTGCATATTTTCTCAAGTATTATGGTTCATATTCAGCAAGTTCAGGTTTTTTGAAGGAAAGTCAATTTCAGTTTTGAAGAAGACTTTTTCTGAAGTATCGGAAGTACAAGCTTGAAGCTTGTGATAATTTGCAGATTATAAAGTTTGCAGATTCAGTTCAGATTGTACCAATATGACATTGCAGGGGGGATTGTTGGAAACAATGTCCATTGGACAAATTTTGCTCAGAGGATACAGCATTAGTAGCTATCCTTTTAGTAGTCTCTAGAAGACAGCAGCGCGGGCGACGTGAGAGCATGTTTAGCTGTTCACTTAACCCCTTGTATAAGCAAAAGCAATGGGCGCCGTGGCTATGTCAATCTCCTCTCATACAACCCACCAAGGATCGAATCCCCCAGACGACAGTGCGTGAAGCATCTTTTATCAAAAGCTAAAAGCTATGGACAAAACTCGACGGACGTATTTGTTTTTTTTCGTGAGTGTTTTTTCAGGAGCTTTCGCGATGGCGTTTCTGTAGCGATCGTAAGATCGTAGCTTTATTAGCTTTTGGAGAGCTCTTGGAGGGGAACACAAATACTATATAACAAGTACTTTGGGATCACTTGAATTATCCTTCACCTAGGATCAACACAAGCTTTCTAGAGCTTAGACCTCAGTAGAGGTGGTGTTTCTTCTAGCACATGGGGCAGCCATGGTGCTAACTTGAAGCATGTTGAGGAGCAGCTATGGAGTTCTTCTTGGTGATTCTTCTTGGAGAAGATGAAGGGTGTGCTCACACTCTAGCTCATGGAGAGGAGGTCATCTCTTGTTCATGGCAAGAAGACTTGGTCATTAGCAGCTTGATGGTGAGGATCGACCATCTACATGGCGTATTTGAAGATCATCTTCGACAAGAAGATGTTAGGTTGAAGATTGTCTTCTACAAAGAAGATATCGGGCTACTTCAAAGACATTAGATGGAGATTAACATAAGATTCACATCTTATGTTAAGTATTCAGGTACATATTCTCTTTATGCACACAGGTACTACTTGAAGTTTATGGAGGCTGTGGCGTTCATATCAGGAGGAGTCCTATTCGGCATAGGTACAAGAGAAACAGTACATATATGCTTTATGCATATTTTATGAGGTGTTTGAGAAGGTGTGTTCACATGAGTTTGAGGATTTCCGTTCACACTGATCCTTCCTCTTTCAGTCACTCATATTCACTCTTCTATAACCTATAAGGTCACACATCTCATGTATATTCAGATTATTGCCCATACATCTGAATATGTTTGTTACATTGTACATTCACTCACTCATCTATTTCTCATCACATAGAGTGGTTGAGAGTTTTGCTCCCACATTGTACATTGAACATTGGTATATATGATACTATGAGTAAGCGATGGCTTACGTAACACCTTACACATGACTTCTATTCTTTCTCTATCTTTGTCTCATCATCTGTATGATTAAGTTGTGGTATGTTCATGTTTTGTCAATATGGAAGATTGCTGGAATTAATGTTGTACATGACTGGAACTATGGAACCATGGACCTGTGACATGAGCCTAAGGGCCTACCTCACTTCCAACATTTTCATGTATATGCAGAAAGAGTCCAACAATAATTCAATAGTTAAAGTTCATTCTCCAAGTCTTCCAGACGGGCGCAGCCCACGAATGTATATTGTTATCTCCATACACATGTACAAGAGAAGACGAAGGCCGCACTTGGTCTAGCTGAAAAGCACTAAAATCGTTCTCCATCCACCAGGGTTCGAATCCCGTACGCAACAGTAGCAAAAGTTTTTTTGTTAGTCATCAAACTTAGCTTTTAGGAAACGCACACGGACGGGCTGCGGATTTCTTTTTCGGTAGTGATCAATTACGATCGTAGCTTTAAGATTTATTTTAGCTTTTCATGAGTACTTCACAAACGATATAAACAAGGCCTTGGCTCCTTGTATAATCACTCACTCAAAGATCTAGAGCTTGGAGATCTTCTTGAAGACAGAGTGTTCTCACACTCTTGAAGGAGGTGAAGTTGTGGTGAAGGAGAGGCTACTCTCATTGCAGCAGGAAGTCTTCTACGAGGTGGTGGTAACTATCTTTTATGAGTTAACCTTGTGGTTGATTTACAATTTCGTTACACTATTTTGTTAGCTTCGTTGCTTCATTCTCTTCACACACACTTAGATTATTTCGACATAATCTAAATTTTGTATCATCATCTTCTTATTCTTCCATTAGTGAGTGCACCACTTTATATGGTTGAGTAGAACTCCCATGTTGTAATTTGGACATCTATTATCTTTAGTGAAGTAAGCATCCAGCTTACGTACCCTATCCTTGTCTCAAGATCTCTTTCTTTCTCTATCTCACTTATCATCTTGTCAATTAAGTTGTGTATGCTCAAGAGGTTTTAGTATTGGAACGATCCTGGGGCCCCAAATTCCAACACTTGGTATCAGAGCTACATAATTGACATACACACTTAAGATAAGATGAGTGAGATTAGAATTGAGATTGAAGACAAGTTGGATGGATCTTCTAATTATCCCATGTGGAGTTTCATGATGATGAACTTGTTAGTGACAAAGGATTTATGGAGTATCGTCAATGGATCCTTAACAAGACCAAGACGAGAAGGCGAAGAAGGGTCTACAGAAGCTTCAAGAGGTATTGCAATTGCTATTACAGAACCAACAGAAGAAGAGGTAACCACTTCGACATCCAGAGTCACTGCTAGGTCTTTACCTAGAGTTCCTCCTACTGAAGATCAGGCAAGATGGGATGCTAGAGATGCTTTAGCACTTTCATTCATAGCAATGAGCGTCAAAAAGCATATTCTACCACAGATCAGATCTTGCAGAAGTTCTAGTCAAGCTTGGTTAAAGCTCGAGAATCTTTTTCAGAGCAGAAATCCTGCTAGGAAAGCTCACTTGAGGAGACAACTAGCAAATACAAGGATGAAAGCTGGTGAGTCAATTCAAACCCACATTACAAGACTCGGTGACTTAAGAGATCAACTTCTAAATGTAGGAGTTGAGATATCAGATGAAGAAATGGTAAATACGCTGATTAATTCACTTCCTATTTCATATCGATCTTTCATAACCACTCTTACCCTTACCACAAGAGATAGAGAGGTTACATTTGAAGAGTTAGAGTTCTTGTTACTTCAAGATGAAGATCAGTTGAAGGGAATGGAAGAGAATGAAGAAGCACTTTCATCTTCATCAAAGGGTAAGAAGAAGAAGGATAAGAAGAAGGAAAAACAATCCAAGAAGGAAAGTAGATCCCTCTCACCTTCTACTTCAGATTCTGTATCTACGACATCTAAAGTGAATTCTTCTAAGAAGAAGGTAAAAATATGTTCTTTTTGCAAGAAACGTGGACATATTCAGTCAGAATGTTATAAAAGGATTGCAGCAGAAAAGAAAAAGGCATCAGGTAATGTTGCAGAAGATGATAAAAAAGGGAAATCTCAAGGTGATTCTTATGCCTGTATCACTATTGAGGAAGTAGCTTTTGATCAAGCAGCTTTACAAGTTCTTTCAGCAAGTCCTTGGATATTTGACTCAGGTGCTACTAAGCATATGACAGGTTGTAGAGATGTATTTTCTTCTCTCTCCTATTCTTCAGGTAGAAGAGTTACTATTGCAGATGGCAATGATTTGGATGTTATGGGAATAGGTACAGTAACCCTAAAGTCAAGAGAAGGTGGTAATTTTCAAATTTCAGATGTCCTTTATGTACCTGAAATGAAGATAAATCTGCTATCTATATCTGCATTTTTAAGTGATGGTTTTAAAGTTGTATTTGAGAAAGATCTTTGTAAGATCTTATCACATAAAGAAGACAAGTGTCTTTTACAAGGTAAGCATAAAGGAGGGGTCTTTGTTTTGTCAAAAATTAGTCAAGCATATGCAGTCAAATCTTCGTCACCGGTGGAAGATATGAAGCTATGGCATGAAAGATTTGGACATATCAGTTTTGGAGCTCTCAAGAATATCAAAGACAGAGGTATGGTTGAGAGTTTACCCTCATTCAAGCTACCTGATGATTCAGATATATGTGAAGGTTGTCTTGAAGGTAAGATGCATAAACTACCTTTCAAGAAACATGGTCATATTACAGCTACCAGGAAATTGCAGATTATTCATTCAGATGTGAATGGACCTATGAGAGCAGACTCTATTCAGGGTTTCAGGTATTTTGTCCTATTTGTGGATGATTTTACAAGATACTCATGGATCTATGGTCTTAAGTCGAAGTCAGAAGTCTTTCCTATGTTCAAGAAGTTTGTAGCTATGGTTGAAAATGAAAGTCAAGAAACTGTCCAGATTCTCAGAAGTGATAGAGGTGGAGAATACTTGTCAAATGAGTTTCAGACATTTCTCGATGAGAAAGGTATTACTCGACATCTTACTATTGCTTATACTCCTCAGCAAAATGGTGTTGCAGAAAGAAAGAATAGAGTACTTGTTGAAATGATGCGGAGCATGATGGCATCCAAGAGACTTTCACCGAAATTCTGGTTTGATGCAGTACATACAGCTAATCACATTTTAAACAGGTCATCTACAAAAGCTTTAAAGGTAATCACACCGTATAAAGCTTATTATGGTAGAAAACCTAATGTGAGTTACTTCAAAGTGTTTGGATCACTTTCTTATGTACATGTTGAGAAAAAGGACCGAGGCAAACTAGATGTAAAGGCAAAGAAAGCTGTTTTTATTGGATATCCTGTTGAAAGCAAAGGATACAGGTTTTATGTTCCAGAAACAGGTGAAGTTATTCTTTCACGTAATGCTTATATTGCTGAAGATAAGGTTTATGATAAAGAAGCAGAAATTCCGGAGTTCATTAGTGAAAATGACTATGGAATTTTTAGAAAGATTCTGGATGTACATGTTCAGCCATATCAGGAGGGAGTTAAAACTCAAATTCCTAGTATTCAAGAAAAAGTTGAAGAAAGAGGAATTTCACAACCATCTACAAAGTCAGTTCCACAAGAGACTTTGATTCCAGTAATGGAAGAAGTTAAAGTTCCAGAAAGTCCTAGTACCTCGACAGGACAAGTTCCAGAACCTGTGGAAGCTGAAAGTTCAGAAAGAGTTTCACCACTATTCAAGGATACACCTACGTGGTTATATCAGACTTGGAAAGATAGTGGTATAAAGACTTTTACTGGAAGAACAAGGAGTCAGACTAGACAACAACAACAAGATCATGTAAGAACAAGAAGTCAAACTAGACAGCAAAAAGATCATGTAAGTTTTGCTAAAGACTTCAAGATTCATGATATTTTGGCACTTACGACTGTTGAAGATGAACCTGCGTGTGTTAAAGATGCACTTAACATTCCTATTTGGAGAAAAGCTATGCAAGAAGAGATTGATTCTATTCATAAGAATCAAACTTGGCACCTATGCGAGTTACCAGAAGGAAAGAAGGCTATAGGTGTAAAATGGATCTTCAAAATCAAAAGGAAAGCAGATGGTACTATTGATAGATACAAGGCCAGGTTGGTTGTCAAAGGATATGCACAACAAAAAGGTATTGATTATGATGAGACATTTGCTCCTACGTCTAGGATGACTATTATTAGGTCAGTACTTGCTCTAGCAGCACATTTTGGTTGGCATATATATCAGCTTGACATTAAGATTGCTTTTCTAAATGGTGATTTACACGAGGATGTGTATATTCAGCAGCCAGAAGGTTTTGAAGAGACAGGTAAAGAACACTTAGTGTGTAAGCTTATAAAAGCTTTGTATGGTTTAAAACAGGCACCTAGAGCATGGTATGAAAAGATACATACATATCTTTTATCCATTGGTTTCCATAACTCAGATACGGCTCCAACTCTTTATGTCAAAGCTGAAACAGGTATGATGATTATAGCAATAATTTATGTGGATGATATTATAGTCACAGGTCCCAGAGATGAAGATTTGCAGATGTTCAAAGAAGAATTGAAGCAAACATTTGATGTGAATGATTTAGGCATTCTACATTATTATCTTGGAATTCAGTTTCTGTTTCGAGATGAGTGGATCTACATGACACAACATAAGTACATTGAGAAACTTTTGGAAAGGTTTCAGATGGGTGATTCTAAACCTATGCAAACACCTATGGATCAGAACACGTCTTTACAAATGGTAGCATATGCAGAGCCATTTGATGCTACTCTATATAGTCAAGCAGTAGGTTGCTTGATATATCTTTGTAATACACGTCCTGATATACAGTTTGCAGTTTCTCAAGTATCAAGGTTCATACAGAATCCCACAGTGTTACATTGGAAAGCAGTAAAGCGGATCTTTCGTTATTTGAAGGGAACTTCAAATTATGCTATGGTATTTTCGAAATCTACACATTTTTTACTAAAAGGATTTTCAGATTCTGATTGGGAAGGTGATAGAGACACAAGAAGTACTAGTGGATTTTGTTTTTATCTTGGAGATTGTCTTATCTCATGGTTTTCAAAAAGACAACCCACTATTGCCACTTCATCGTGTGAAGCTGAATACCAAAAATATTTGGCTGCTAACAGATCATCAACTTCGTACTCCACACTGATGAATACACATGTAACTGAAGTGTCTAATTCTCAAATCTCTACTCATCTAGATTAAGTGTGTATGTCAAATGTCAAATGTTAGAAGATGCTTTTAAATCATATGTTGTAAATCTGGAATTCTAGGAACCTGGGATATGAATGAGCCTTAATGCATTGATGCCAAAGATCTAAAGTTCTGAAACCAAAACCTTAGTGCTCTGATACCAAATGCTGGAAGTGAGGTAGGCCCTTAGGCTCATGTCACAGGTCCATGGTTCCATAGTTCCAGTCATGTACAACATTAATTCCAGCAATCTTCCATATTGACAAAACATGAACATACCACAACTTAATCATACAGATGATGAGACAAAGATAGAGAAAGAATAGACAACATGTGTAAGGTGTTACGTAAGCCATCGCTTACTCATAGTATCATATATACCAATGTTCAGTGTACAATGTGGGAGCAAAACTCTCAACCACTCTATGTGATGAGAAATAGATGAATGAGTGAATGTACAATGTAACAAACATATTCAGATGTATGGGCAGTAATCTGAATATACATGAGATGTGTGACCTTATAGGTTATAGAAGAGTGAATATGAGTGACTGAATAAGGAAGGATCAGTGTGAAACTGATGGTCAACAAACCTACATCTAAACTTAGTCTATGGAAGACCCTAAGTCAGATACGTGTGTGAAAAGATCACATACTTATAAAGTAGCATAGAATGCTAACAAGATTGTTGCCGGAAATCCTCAAACTCATGTGAACACACCTTCTCAAACACCTCATAAAAATATGCATAAAGCATATAAGTACTGATTCTCTTGTACCTATGCCGAATAGGACTTCTTCTGATATGAACGCCACAGCCTCCATAAACTTCAAGTAGTACTTGTGTGCATAAAGAGAATATGTACCTGAATACTTAACATAAGATGTGAATCTTATGTTAATCTCCATCTAATGTCTTTGAAGTAGCCCGACATCTTTTGTGTAGAAGACAATCTTCAACCTAATATCTTCTTGTAGAAGATAATCTTCAAAATCATGTAGATGGTCCCATCCAATGTCTTTGAAGTAGCCAGACATCTTCTTGTAGAAGATAATCTTCAACCTAACATCTTCTTGTAGAAGATGATCTTCAAATACATCATGTAGATGGGCGATCCTCACCATCAAGCTGCTAATAATCAAGTCTTCTTGCCATGAACAAGAGATGACCTCCTCTCCATGAGCTAGAGTGTGAGCACACCCTTCATCTTCCCCAAGAAGAATCACCAAGAAGAACTCCGTAGCTGCTCCTCAACATGCTTCAAGATAGGACCATGGCTGCCCCATGTGCTAGAAGAAACACCACCTCTACTGAGGTCCAAGCTCCAAAGCTTGTGTTGATCTTAGGTGAAGGATGATTACAAGTGAGCATGAGGCTTTTCTTATATAGTTTGGGTTGTCCATTGAAAAGCTAATCAATAAAGCTACGTTCGCATAAAGCAAGCAAACAAATCTTTTGGAGCCCTCAAACATTTTCATGTATATGCAGAAAGAGTAACATGCCAAAAGCTCAAAAAGCTAAGGTGTGATGGAGGGGGAGAATGCTTCTCCCAAGAGTTCAATGATTATCTATGGTATGCAGGTATTAAGAGAGAAATAACCTGTAGATACACACCTCAACAGAATGGGGTGGTAGAGAGGAGAAACAAAACTCTAGTTGCGTTTGCAAGAGCTATGCAAAAGGAGAAGAATTGTCCAAATTATCTTTGGGCTGAAGTTGTGAATACAACTACATATCTCGTTAATATACTTTCGTGTGCAACTCTAAATGGAATGACTCCTTATGAAGCCTGTTGTGGTAAGAAACCTACACTAGATCATTGCGAGGTGTTTGGATCAATTGCTTATGCTTATATACCATCACAACTTAGACATAAGCTTAAAAAAAAGGTGGAAAAATATGTGTTCATTGGATATGATGAAAAGTAGATGGGCTATAGGTTATGGAGTCCTCTAATGAAACAATTTATTGTTTCTAGAGATGTGACATTTGATGAACATAAGAGTTGTTATACACATCAAGATTATAGTATTGAAGGATTTGAAGAAGAAGTAAGAAGACATTAAAAAGGCAAATCACATTTGCAGATAAATGGAGATGAAGATTATATGCAAGCGAGCATATCCAGAAGTGGATTACATGAAGAATGTGAACCAAGAAGGTCAACTAGATTAAGAAGACAACCAATAGGGTACTCATATGATAATATGAGTTTGTTATATCTTGCAACAAATCTAGTATTTCATGCAAGAATGAAGCACATAGAGATTTAGTATCATTCCCTGAGAGAGAAGGTAAAGGAGAAGGAGCTTGAAGTGGTATGCACTCCTACAAAAGATCAGATAGCAAATATTCTGACAAAAAGTTTGGATGGAGTGAAGATAAGCAGATTCAAATGAATGGTAGGGATAAAAGAAAAGAAGGATATATGAAGAAATCAGAGGATGCTAATTAGTGATTGAGGGGGGAGCTCTTGGGCCTTTACTCACTAATTAGACAAGAAGACAAGGGATTTCAACGAGAAAAAGAAGGACCAAGAACTATAGATGTTAGACCTTTTAGAAAACCTATGCCTATGTGAAGGGACAAATTCACAATTGTAATACCTTGTAAACTAAAAAATCAATTAGAATCCCGGAGATTCCGTGATCTTTGATCCTAGGAGCATATAAATCAGTTGTATATAAATGCTCACTTCACGAAGCAAGAAGTGGGAAGTGAAGTGGATAGTGAAGCGGAGAGTGAAGAGGATAATGAAGAAAGAAAGAGATATATGGACTGCACTAAACACAGTCTGTAGTACATTCAGACCAATTACAAATAAAGCAAGCAGAGCAGAGAAAAAGAGAGTAGATAGAAGAGAGAGTAGAGAACTCAGAGCATAAGTCCTACATGTGAGAGAGGCAGCCGAGATAGCTCTAAGAGAGATGTTGATGGAAGGTTACTTAATGTAGGAGAACTTTCTATGGTTATGAGTGGAAGAAGGCCATACCATTCTGTACACATCTTCTCTAATAGGAAACACATATTTGTGGAATAGAATAGAGTCAATCTTTCTGTGTGAAGAAATCTAATTGATTTCATAACTGCATGAATCTTAGTTATGGTAACGATTTCTTTTGTGCACTTTTCTTGATCATGATAGAATCAGTCCTCCACATACAGTGTAAACGTTTCATAAGTGGTAGCTTACTATGAAGCTATCATCCTTTACTATAAATGAACAAAAGATCTTTGCAAACTAAAACGTGTACTTAGAAAGTTAAGTTCAGTTGTGAAGGTATGTCAAATTGATGAAGTTAAGTATTCAAAATCTCATACAGTGAAGCGTAGGTGGAAGACCAATAGAAGGACATCACACTGTGTGATTTTTGAGAAGTTTCAACACCGAAAATCCACTAGAAAGAGACCATAAAGCACCAAAAAGTTACCAAAAGGAAACCATAAGCACCAAAAAGTTATGGGAAGGAAACTATAAACCACTGACTCAAAGAAATCATAAACTCACCAGAAACGCATCGGAATGAAGGCAAAATCAATTCCACTTTCCTCAAGGTTTGAGTTTTAGTATTGCCGAGCTAATGATGATTATAGAGGTGTTCTAATGTCACATTAGCTTGCTTCTTGTGATGTTTTATACACCAAGAAGTGGTATCAGAGCAAGGAAAGTACCACCATCACACCCCACTTTGTAAGATAGAGGCACCTTGTAATAATCTTTTGATAGTGAACTAATTCATTCTAATTTTTTTGGTATACATTGTATAGATAATGTTTACAATGGCACTTAGGTTATTTTATGTATTTGAAAAAAATCTAGGAATGACAAGTTTACAATGGTACTTAGGTTCTTTTATGTATTCAAAAAGAATCTAGGAATGACAAGTTTTGTATTCTCTCTCTAAAACTCATTTGCATTATGTTTTCTAGTTAAAAATTGAACAAATGAATATGAAAAAAGAAAAAACAATGTTGTATAAGAGAAAGGTAGAGCACAGAAAGGAGAATAATTGTGTCTTTATGAGAATTTTGTGAATTATGTTTTGACCATCTTGTTTCGGGCCCTAAGGTAAGTTCAATGTAAGATAATGCCTTTATTTTTTTCTTGCTTTAGAATTTCCAAACTTGCATGGCTCAAAATTGATACTTGGAGGCCAATTTGGACCTAGGGCATCTCTAAAACAATTGTGCAGATCAAAGAGTTGAACTTTTGCCTCTCGCAAGAATTTTAGAATTCCACACTAGTTTTGAGTTATAGAGCCCAAAAGAGTGTGGATTTTTCCAACACAAAAGTGGGATTCTCTATTATTATTCGAATCCATGATTTATCATTCAAGAAGAGGACAAAAATCAAAGAGTCATCTTGCGATTGTGATTTAGAGTGAGATTGTGAGTGAGAGTGAGATTGAGAATGTGAGCATGAATGAGATTGTGATAGCTCGGGGATATTCAAGACATTGAGGCTTTGTCGAGAAGCTATTTTGAAAGAGCTATTGTATATGATTCAAATCTATAATACCATATCTTCTCTTTCTCTACATCACATCTTGTCTACTCTATCGCATCATATCTTCTCTCATCTTGTACAATTTTTTCCTTTTCTCTCTTTTAGTATTATTTATTGATTGGAAGCTTGTTATTGGCATAGCTTGTGATTATGGAAGCACTACAAGTGATATCAGAGCACAATCGATGCTCGACAACTACAAAATGTTTGATAGAAAATTTTCATGAGCAAGAAGAGCATATTGAGAAGATTCTTGGATAATTACATAAAGAATGAGGTGGAAATTAACCAAAAGCCACCAAAAATTTGTTTGTGGAGTGGAATGATGAATTGGATGAAGATGCAAGAACATATAGCATGCTTAGAGCAAGAAAAAAATGAAATCATTAAGATATGGATGCTGGTGAGTTTGCCCTCAACTAAGTCTTCAAGAAAGAAAAATTGAACCATTTTGATGATGACAAGAAGAGTGCTGAAGGCTCAAAGGCATGGAGCAAAGATCTAGAGGATTTCTTTCATCTTCAATAATTTAGGGAGGAGTCTAAGGTGAAGGTTTGGATCCTACACCTGCATGGCATTGCAAAACTATGGTGGAAGTCCTATGTGCAGACGTGGATGCATTCTAGTCTGCTTCTATGGAAGGAATTTAGAGATCAAGCACGAAAAAGTTATTGTTCTCCACAATACCATATGGAGAAGAAGATGGAGCTCTATAATTGACAACACGAGAGTGAAAAGCATAGCTTGTCTATTGTTGAAGGGATTTGCGAGGAACTTCGTTATCAAGGGATCTAGATGTGTCGATTTCTTGGATGTTGTAGCGATGGCCAAAAATTGTGAGAAGATGGAGAAGTTCAATATGCAGCATGGCATTGCAAAACCATGGTGGGAAGTCCTATATGAAAACTTGGATGCATTCTGGTCTGGTTCTATGGAAGGAATTTAGAGAGCATGCAAGAAAACCTTATTGTTCTCCACACTACCATATGGAGAAGAAGATGGAGTTTAATTTTTGATAGCATGAGAGTGACAAGCATAGCTTGTCTATCGTTGACCGGATTCCCAAGGAAATTTGCTATCAAAGGATCTGGATGTGCTAATTTCTCGGATGTTGTAATAATGGCAGAAACTTTTGAGAAGATGGAGAAGTTCAATATGCAGAAGACAAATAGAACCAGGTTCATTACAATGAGACATAAGCCACAAAGACCTACAATAACAAACATGAGCAATTCAAAGAAGACTTCATCTTTTAATAATCAAGGTAAGAATCTTGCTCAAGTGGAAACCCAAAGGAGGCATTAGCCCATCCATTGGTAGCAGGACCGTGATTTTATTGAGTGGGCAAAAGACTCGGTTTTGGTTTTCATTGTGATGAACAAAGACATCACGCATATGGATGCCTAAACAAGGAATCTTTTTTCTTGCACACACAAAGGTAATAAAGGTCATTGAGGAAGTTGCAATAATTGACAAAGTAGATGATGGAAGTAAGTGCCTTGACTCTATGTTATGTTGCATCCTCATTAGTTTTTTCCCAAGGGATTGAATAATTATAATTTTGGGTGCGATCTCTATGCATAAAGTCAAATTTTTTATGGATTTTGATAGTACACATGGTTTTCTATTTCAAATTGGTATAGAATTTAGAGATACCCCTAAACATGCACATAACAAAACGTGCGTAAATGGCCAATGGATGACTACATTACACAAAAGGATACATTGAAAACCTTGCATTCACATTTTCTAATAGGTTCTTTTAAGGAAGCGTCCATGTGATTGAAATGAAACAAAGTGATGCAATTATAGCCATGGACTAGTTAGTTCTAAATTCTGCAACAATTGATTTCGAACAAAGAATAGTCTCTTTAAGGCTAAATGGTGAATCTATCCACATTGTAGTTGATGCTCATAATCCTAAGCCTATTCTCATTTTCGCTATGCAGATAATTAGAGGTATACAAGGTGGCTGCAAAACATTTGTAGTGTATGTAATAATCTACATGAGGAAGATAATGATGAAAATCTTCCAAATTATGTAGAAAAATCTTTTGAAAGAATATACATATGTATTTTCGAAAGACCTACCTAGTATACGTCCACCTAGGCGGATTGACCATGGTGTCGACATGTATCTAGGGAGTGAACCATATTCTAGAGCACCGTATATATTTAACATAGATGAATTAAAGGAGGTTAAGCTTCAGCTAGATGATCTTTTGAAGAAAGGCTTAATACGAAGGAGTGTTTCACCTTGAAGAGCATATATTTTATTTCAAAAGAAGAAAGACAACTCTTATAGACTATACATTGACTAGAGGGGGTTGAATAAAAGAATGATTCAAAATAAGTACCCACTCCCTCACATAGACGACTTATTACATCAAATAAGTGAAGCGACTATATTCACCAATATTGACTTAAGATCTAGGTATCACCAAATTTGGATCAAACCAGATGACATACCCAAAACAACGTTTTAAACATGTTAGGGGCACTACGAGTTTATAGTTTTAACTTTTGGATTAACAAATGCTCCTATCACATTCATGTGTTTGATGAAAAATATTTTTCATGTCTACCTAGATGAACACATCTTAGTTTTTGTTGATCATATATTTATATACTCTAAAGATGATTTTGAGCATGATGTACATCTCTTGAAAACTTTGCAAAATCTTAGAGATCATAAATTTTATGGAAAGATGAGTAAGTATTTCTTTGCTAAGGACAAAAGTGTATATAGGAAGATTCACATCTAAAGAGGGAATTCATATAGACCAAGATAAAGTGAAAACAATAGCCAATTGGCCAATTCCTAAAATTGTGAGGGATGTTAGAAGTGTTCAAGGATTGGTGCAATATCAGAGAGCACATATTAAGTATTTCTCTTAGATAGCTAATCCCCTCACAAATTTGACCGAGAGATAGTTTCTATGGTGTCTATCATTGAGAAATGCATTTTTTACATCTAATCGGTATAGCTTCCAATTCTCCTAGATGCAACAATGCTAACAAATACTCTAATGGTAGGCATTTTAGCTACAGGTGAGAAAGTCTCTTCATATTCTATCCCATGGGTTTGAGTGAACCCCTTGGCTACTAATCTTGCCTTAGTTCTATTAATACTACCATACGGATTTCTTTTAACCTTATAAATACATCTTGATCCAATTACCTTCATTGATGGTTTGTGTGGAAAAAGTTCCCATGTGTCATTGTCCATAAGAGCTTCCATGTTGGTGCAAACCAATCACCAATTGAAGATTTGAAGGCAAAGAATGGAGATTAGAACAATTCTTGAAGCAAAGAAGGTGGACACATTCACAGGATGAATGATTTGTACACATATGTACATTAGTGAAGACATAGATCACTTAGAGTTTTGAATAGTCATAAACTTGTACATATTTGCCTATAAATACTTTGGAAAAATGTCGGGGGAAGTGAGGAGACAAGGAGAGACTATGTATGAGCATAGGAATAGAGAAATGAAATGTAGTAAGTGTCATTAGACACATGAGAAGTGAGTTGAAGTCTCTCTCTCATTCAGTTGTAGTCTTCTTCAGAAATGACAGAATTTTTGCGCCCGAAGTTTCTGAGTTTTCTCCTTGTGTAGTAAATCTTTTGTGAATTCCTTTTGGAGATGTCTAAGTCCATAGTTAATCAATCTATGGCTAGAGTTTGAGAGTCTAATTGTGATCAGGCTAAGAGAATTGAGTGTAGGAACATTTACATGTGAGAAAGTACTCACTGGTTCCTGAAACAGGTGCAAATTTTGATCTTAATGATTTGATCATTTCTCACTCCACAGTTTAAAGTTTTGTGCAAGTAAGCACTTAATCTTTAAGTTGGAAGGTAAGCTACTGGTGGCTAAAAGCATTTGCTTAAAGGGGTTCTATACTGAGAGAATTAAAGTTAAGAAGTTAAGGGTGTCCAAATCGACTTCTCAAAAGTGCAGATTTAGACATAGCTAACTTGGTAAGTAGATTTCTCAAGATCTACTGAATCTTTTGGAGAGATTTGACTTGGAGAAGGTGCACAATCTTTAGGCGACACCTTGTGCAAAGTTTCATAAAAAACTTTACACATTTACTCAGTCAATGAGCAAGATTTATGCAGCAGACTTTCTGAGTAATTTCCTCCTTCACAGTTTAGTCAAAAAATTGATATTTGGTCATTGATCTCTTAAATTGGTGAAGGTTTTGACTTACTCTTGATATAGAGGTGTTCTAAATTCAAGAGTAGGTTGTTCTTTTGGAGATTAACACTCTCCATCAGTGGTATCAGAGCAGGAAGCATCAGAATTGAAGAAAAGGAGGATCCCGGCTGCTGGAGCTACAAAGAATTTGACATCTGAAGATTCAAAAGGTGAAAGCTTGCAAGGAAAGCTTGAGAAGGAGATCATACGACATCAAGGAAGTCAAAAGGAGTGTCATTCGAAGTAAAGGTAACCTTATACTTCATAAAGGTTGAAGAATTCAATATATAGGTGAAGGAAGGATGGGAGATTCTCTTCAAATAGAGAAGTTGGATAGAGAAAACTATCCTGCATGGTCAATGAGGATGGAAGCTCATCTAATGAGCAAAGATTTGATAGCTTACATTACAGGAGAAGAAGAAAAGCCTCAATTCAGAGATCCTAGTGTTCCAACTAGGGAGGAATTAACAGATTTGAAGAATTGGATGAAGAAAGATGCTCAAGCTAGGAGTATCATTTATATGGCAGTCAATGATTACTTGCTACCTCACATTAGAGGTCTTGAAAGTGCAAGTGATATATGGAATGCTTTGGAAGAGCATTTCCAAAACACCACAAAGTCAAGGAAGGCATCTTTATGGGCAGAATTTACAACTTTCAAGAAGAAGGCCTCTCAATCCATTTCAGACTATGTAACAAGGATGAAAGACATTGCAGATGCATTAGGAGTTGTTGATGAAGATATTGAGGAGGATAAATTAGTAAAGCAAATCCTTACAGGTTTGAGAGGTGATGACAAATGGAAGCCATTCATTTTGTCTACAGAATTATCACTTGATCATTTCACTCCTGATTTAAATTAGTTGCTAGGTCATATGCTAACATTTGAGCAGGATGTTAAAGGAGATGGTGACAAAAGTACAGGTCATGCAATGTACTCAAAGGACAAGAAGAAAGCTAATAATAAAGGAAAGCAACAATCAGGTGAAGATGAAGGCACAACTAGTCAAGCCAACTTCCTAAGAGGTAGAGGAGGTGGCAAAGGTAGAGGAAGAGGCAGGAACAACAAAGATGGAGCCAAAGCATGCTGGATTTGTGGTAAGACAAATCATTTAGCTAATGATTGTTGGCATAATAATCAAAGTAATGGAGGATACAATCAGAACTATAATTCAAGAGGAAGAGGAGGCAGAAATCAAAGAGGTAATTTCAGAGGCAGAGGTAGTAGGGGTTACTTTGGAAGAAATACAGGTAGAGGTTTCCAAAGTCAACAATATAACAATACCTACTACAATTATGCTTCATATCAAAAGGAAGATTCAACATTGATAATGAATGCAACTTGTGAAAGGCAGAGTGAAGGTCAAAGAGTCTTCTACATTGACTCAGGGTGTAGCAATCACGTGAGTGGTAATATAGCCTTGATGACTGATTTGGAAAATAAGGTATCTAATCATGTTGTTCAAACAGGTGACAACACAAAGCACAATGTGAAGTCAATTGGATCAGTGAAGGCCAAGGATGGTAGCACCTTATTGAGTAAGGTCTTGTATGTTCCTACAATTCCTAAGAATTTGATAAGTGTAGGACAAATTGTGGAAAAAGGTTATGAAGTAAGGTTCACTAATGAAGGAGTGTTTGTGGAGGACCCTAGCAATGGGTATAAACAAATTGTTTCAGGGAAGAAAGAAGGAAGATTGTTCACATTGAAGATTCAAGGTAATGTTGGTCATGCCTTGTTCACCTATGGAGGACATAAGATCTCTGAGTTAGATATTTGGCACAAGAGACTTGGACATTTCAATGAAAGAGGTATTAAAGACATGATTAATAATGGTTCAGTGCTTGGATTGCCTAATGTTACAGGTCAACATATGACATACAGATGTGAGGCATGTCAATTAGGTAAGGCTCATAAGCAACCCTATTCTAAGCATGGGTTTATGTATTCAGAGAAACTTGAGTTGGTACACACAGATGTGTGGGGACCATCAAAGGACTTCAGTATCAATGGATCAAGGTATTATGTGATTTATGTTGATGATGCTACCAGATGGATCACTATCTATGTGATCAAAGATAAGTCAGAAGTATTCAATACTTTCAAACATTATCATATGTATGCAGAGAGAATTACAGGACATAAATTGAAGAGACTAAGGTCAGATGGAGGGGGAGAGTATTTCTCTAATGAGTTCAGTGATTACTTGTGGAATGCAGGTATAAAAAGAGAGGTTACTTGCAGGTACTCTCCTCAACAAAATGGTGTAGTAGAAAGGAGGAATAGGACTCTTGTTGAGTTTGCAAGGTCCATGATGAAGGAGAAAAATTGCCCAAATTATTTGTGGGCTGAGGCTGTAAATACAGCTACTTATTTGGTCAATAGGCTACCTTGTAAAGCTTTGCAGGGTATGACACCTTATGAGGCATGGTGGGGTAAGAGACCTACACTAGACCATTGCAAAGTATTTGGATGTTTGGCCTATGCATATGTGCCATCACAATTAAGGCACAAATTGGAACCTAAAGCTGAAAAATATGTGTTTATTGGTTATGATGATAAGCAGATGGGATACAGGTTGTGGAATCCATCCACAAAACATTTTCTTGTATCAAAAGATGTTACATTTGATGAGCAAGGTACTTGGTATGCAGGTACTATCAATATTAATACAGATGATGAAGAAATTGTGAGCCAAAGGAAAGGTAAATCAAAGGTTCAGATATTTGATGAGCAAGAGAATCATGAAGTGCAGGTTGAAGTGGAAGAGACACCAAGATTTGATCCTGAATGTGAAGAACCAGAAACCTCAAGAAGTGGAGAACTTAGGAGGTCTACAAGGAACAAATGGCAACCTACAAGGTATAGCTATGATACTTCATTCTTGACTACTAAGGATTATGCTTACATGATTAAAGCAGATGAAGACCCTTCTACATATGAAGAGGCAAAAGGTAAAGAGATTTGGGAGAAAGCTATGCAGGAAGAATATGATGCATTGATGGAGAATCAAACATGGGATTTGGTTCCAAAACCAAATAGTCAGAAGATCATTGGATGCAAGTGGGTCTATAAGACAAAGAGATTTGCAGATAGAAGTGTGTCTAGGTACAAAGCTAGACTTGTTGTCAAAGGGTTTGCTCAGACATATGGTGTGGATTATGATGAGACTTATAGTCCAGTGGCAAAGATGACAACCATCAGGACACTTATAGCAATTGCTGCATGCAAAGGTTGGAAATTATGTCAATTAGATGTGAAGAATGCTTTTTTGAATGGTTACATTTCAGATGAAGTTTTCATGGAGCAACCTCAAGGATTCAGAGATGGAAGATATCCAGATCATGTGTGTAAGCTCAAGAGAGCTTTATATGGCTTGAAGCAGGCCCCAAGGGCATGGAACTATAGACTTGTAAAGTTCTTAAAAGAACTTGGATTTCAAGTATCAAAAGCAGATAGTAGCTTGCTTGTCAAAGCAAGTGATGATGGGTTTATTTACATGTGCATATATGTTGATGATATCATACTTACAGGTACAAATGAGAAAGGCATTCAAAGCTTAAAGAAGCAAATGGAGAAAGAGTTCAAAATCAGTGATTTGGGAGACTTGTCATACTTCTTGGGCATGGAGATTTCATACACTCAACATGGAGTGTATGTGACTCAAGAAAGGTATTTGAGGAACTTGTTAATCAAGTTTAAAATGGATGATTGCAGGGTAGCACCTACTCCAATGGAGGTGAATCATAAATTAAGCAGATTTGGAGGTGAAGAGTTCAAGGACATGAAGCAATATCAGATTTTGGTTGGTAGTCTTATTTATGCTACATTAACTAGACCTGATTTATCATATGCAGTTGGGGTATTATCTCAATTCATGCATTGTCCTAGGAAAGAGCATTGGATTGCAGGTCAAAGAGTGTTGAGGTACATTAAGGGTACACTCAAAGAAGGTTTGTATTATGGTTTTATATCAGATACAAATATCAAGATCTATAGTGATGCAGATTGGGCAGGTAATCCAGATGATAGAAGGTCAACCTATGGATACATGTGTTATGTGGGAGATAAGTTAATCTCCTGGTGCTCAAAGAAGCAACATACAGTTGCTTTGTCATCTACAGAAGCAGAGTACAAAGGCATGGTTGAAGCTGCAAAAGAAGCGATATGGCTTAAGACTCTAATGAAGAGTTTTGACACTATACAGAGCATACCTATCATTTATGGTGATAACATGAGTTCATTATATCTAGCTGCTAATCTTGTTTTTCATGCCAGGAACAAACACATTGAGATACAGTATCACTTTCTAAGAGAGAAGGTGATGGATAAGGAGATTGAAGTCATACATACTTCAACAAAAGATCAGATAGCTGATATGCTTACAAAGAGCTTGGATGGACCAAAGTTACAGAAGTTTAAAGACATGGCAGGCATAAAGAAGGTTAGAGAAACCTCAATTGATGATTGAGGGGGAGCTGTTGGTGCAGACCAATCACCAATTGAAGATTTGAAGGCAAAGAATGGAGATTAGAACAATTCTTGAAGCAAAGAAGGTGGACACATTCACAGGATGAATGATTTGTACACATATGTACATTAGTGGACATAGATCACTTAGAGTTTTGAATAGTCATAAACTTGTACATGTTTGCCTATAAATACTTTGGAAAAATGTCGGGGAAGTGAGGAGACAAGGAGAGACTATGTATGAGCATAGGAATAGAGAAATGAGATGTAGTAAGTGTCATTAGACACATGAGAAGTGAGTTGAAGTCTCTCTCTCATTCAGTTGTAGTCTTCTTCAGAAATGACAGAATTTTTGCGCCCGAAGTTTCTGAGTTTTCTCCTTGTGTAGTAAATCTTTTGTGAATTCCTTTTGGAGATGTCTAAGTCCATAGTTAATCAATCTATGGCTAGAGTTTGAGAGTCTAATTGTGATCAGGCTAAGAGAATTGTGTGTAGGAACATTTACATGTGAGAAAGTACTCACTGGTTCCTGAAACAGGCGCAAATTTTGATCTTAATGATTTGATCATTTCTCACTCCACAGTTTAAAGTTTTGTGCAAGTAAGCACTTAATCTTTAAGTTGGAAGGTAAGCTACTGGTGGCTAAAAGCATTTGCTTAAACGGGTTCTATACTGAGAGAATTAAAGTTAAGAAGTTAAGGGTGTCCAAATCGACTTCTCAGAAGTGCAGATTTAGACATAGTTAACTTGGTAAGTAGATTTCTCAAGATCTACAGAATCTTTTGGAGAGATTTGACTTGGAGAAGGTGCGCAATCTTTAGGCGACACCTTGTGCAAAGTTTCATAAAAAACTTTACACATTTACTCAGTCAACGAGCAAGATTTATGCAGCAGACTTTCTGAGTAATTTCCTCCTTCACAGTTTAGTCAAGAAGTTGCTATTTGGTCATTGATCTCTTAAATTGGTGAAGGTTTTGACTTACTCTTGATATAGAGGTGTTCTAAATTCAAGAGTAGGTTGTTCTTTTGGAGATTAACACTCTCCATCATTCCATTCCTTCATCTATTTGCTTCTCTCCACTCCTTCTTGCTTTGAGCTTCTTCACACGATTTTGGTTCTTCATTGTTGCAGTCCTTAGCCATGTAGATTGAGTGCTTTGTGAGTAAAGAGGTATCAAATCCATACCTTTCTGGTTTCTTCTTTTCTCTCATTGAGCTTTTGATTGGTTGAAGAGAGCTTTCTGAGCCTTGAGCTAGGTATTGCACCTTAGCTTTCCTTTGTTCTTCCATAACTTCAATTTCTCCAACTTTGTCATGTCATCGTCAAAGTCACTTTCTTCAAGATGCTTTGGTCCCTTTGTTGGAAGAGATGGGAAGTCTTCTTCCAAGTCATAGGGTAGCCTTATTTTCCTGTCATCTTCAAATCAAGGCTTTTTTAGTGGGATTATACAATCTGTATCCTTTTTTATTTTGATCATAACCAATAAAGACACACTTCTCTACCTTGGGAATTCTTTTTTAGTGGGATTATACAATCTGTATCCTTTTTTATTTTGATCATAACCAATAAAGACACACTTCTCTACCTTGAGAATGAATATGAGCATAAGCTAGACATCCAAAGATTTTGCAATGCTCTAAGATGGGTCTCTTCCATTCCACATTTCATAAGGAGTCATACCTTCTAAAGACTTTGATGGAAGTCTATTAATAAGGTATGTGGCTATTGATACAACCTCTACCCAAAGATAATTAGGTAGACTTTTCTCATTTAGCATAGATCTAGCTACTTCTACTATAGTATTGTTCCTCCTTTCGCCTACTCCATTGAGTTCAGGTGTATATCTTGTAGTTACATCTCTTTTGATGCCTCTTTATTGTAAATTCATTTGAGAAATATTCTCCACCGCCATCTGATCTGAGCCTTTCGAGACATCTACATGTTTGGTTCTCTACAAGTGCAAGATACCTTTTTAATAATTGAAACCTCATCTTTATGTTTCATAAAGTACATAATTTTTCCACCTATTGCAATCATCAATAAAAGATACATAATATTTGGACATGAGATAGAAGATTCTTTGCTTGGACCCCACACATATGTGTGTATAAGATCCAATAGCTCCTGATGGATATAGCCTTTCCTATTGAAAGGTTGTCTATGTGCCTTGCCAAATTGACAAGCTCCACACTTGTAGATCATATGTTGCTTTGTGATGTTGGGAAATCCAAGTACACTTTGATCCCTGCATATTTGTTTCATGGTTCTTTCACCATATGAGCAAGCCTTTTATGCCATACCTCCAATTCCAGAGAGTGTTTGAGATCCATAGCTAAACAATGCTATGTTCTTGGTGTCCTCCACTTCAAAAATGAAGAGTCTTCTTGTATTATCTCAAGTTTGGCTATTCTTCTAAATCCTTGTTTGGGTTCTTCCACATATACTCCATGTCTTGTGAACCTAACCTGCAATCCCTTCTACACAATTTCTCCAACACTTATCATGTTTTTTGTTATTGTAGGTACATACAATACCTTGCTTAGAAGATTCATGTTGCCATCTGATGTCTTGACATTACCTATATTTTTCCATTGAATGCCTTGTATCATCACCAGTCTACATTTCATGTTTATTTTTGGGATCTTCTAAGTCACAAAGCAATGCTACATTTTCTGATACATGATTTGAGCATCCTGAGTCAATACAAAAGACATGATGATCATTCTTACCTTGCGTCAATGATAGGTTCATGAGTAGGAGTGAATCTTCTTGACTTTGATCCTCATTGTAGTCGTTGTAATCCTTCCTTCCTCTGAATCCACTTTGATGGTTGTATTATTGTTATAGTAGTTATTCTTATATCCTCCATTATATCTTCCTCTATTTGATCCATAGCCACCTCTATTGAATCCTCTTCGTCTGATATTTCTTGGGTTCCTATAAGTCTCTTCAGTAGCGTGATTAGAATAACCACATATATTACAATGTTGAGATGTTCTAAGAGAATGTACAAAGATATGTGACCTGTTAGGGTTATAGGCGTATATACAAGCCGGGGAAAAGAACTTCCTAAAGAGGGAAAAAACTGTCTGGTAGTCCTATTGTGTTCACACACATCACTACCTAAATATATCAACAATATGGTGGTATGGGACATCATACTTAATATTCACATTAATATAGGAATGATGGTATGGGACATGAGACATTGAGATGATAGGTATCTTTAGTCTTTGGCTCATGACTTGAGATGAAACTCCATCCCAATGGGAATGAAACTTCATAGATAAAGATGAAGTATAGATGGTCAAAAGAAGCACATCAAGTATCAAATAACCGTAAATTTGGAACATCATGAATCTCAAAGCACTCTCTAGATCTTCAAAAAATATTTCAATTAGACTAATATAGTCTCATTTAAGTTATGAGACTTCTCAATAAGGATTTTGCAGTTCTTTATTAGAAATGCTACATGTATTTTTGAAGAGAAAGAACTTGGAAAGATCCTTTTAAGAAAAGTAAGTTTAATTAATTCAATCTAGGATAAAACATTAAGTTGATAATACAACCAATTGAATTGATATCTTGACTCAAATTTATGACTTTTAGCATAACATTGTGTCAAGAAATGGTGCAAAGGATTGGCATAGTAGTTCAAATTATAATTATTAATCCAAAGATCCTTGTTGATAGTACAAGGTAATCAATCACCTAAAAGTAAGAGATAATTGGGAAAGGAGATTAGTAGAGGTTGGTTAAAGTGAATCATATTAAAAAACATTGAAGTCTCATGTTTTGTCAAACTCAAATTAAGGACTTCTCGAAGTCTTTAACAAGTTAGAGATCCATCTATTTTGCTAGGTCCATGCAGGAGTAGTGCATAGAAATGGACCTACATAACAAATTAGTTGGAAAATGTTAGAATCCACCTACTTCATATGTTTGTACTATGGATGCCCAATTTGCACATAACCAAACATTGAATTAGGCAAGGATATTTCAATCCATGCTTACTATTATTTCCATACTTTGCATCTAAATGAGTCATGTATATGAAAATCCACATGGTCTTTAGAATGATTTGGGTAGGGATTATCTCACAAGTGGATTCCCATCTTTGCCAATCTAGTCTATGATAAAATCCCCTTTTGATAAAGAGGCAAATCAGAGAGACATCAAGAACATGATCAATGAGATTGATCATGTAGCATAGGGGAATACTCCATATATTATACCTACAAAAATGTCAAGGAGGAAAATCTTAAAGGGGGGAGATTGTTGTATAACTATGGGACACAGTGGCAAAATGGGTTTTGGGGGTCCGAATCCACTTGGAGAACCCTTAGAGTTTATTGGGAAGCCCTTGGGAAAGTATCTCCA
>CM035410.1:176161273-176171273 GCA_020310875.1 Ceratopteris richardii
CTATGTGTTAACTAATGTACATATGTGTACATGTCTTTCACTCTGTGAATGTATCCATCTTCTTTGCTTCAAAACTTGATCTCATCTCCATCCTTTGTCCTTCAAATCTTCAATTGGTGATTGGTCTGCACCAACAGCTCCCCCTCAATCATCAATTGAGGTTTCTCTTATCTTCTTTATACCTGCCATGTCTTTAAATTTCTGTAGCTTTGGTCCATCCAAGCTCTTTGTAAGCATATCAGCTATCTGATCTTTTGTTGAAGTATGTATGACTTCAATCTCCTTATCCATCACCTTCTCTCTTAGAAAGTGATACTGTATCTCAATGTGTTTAGTCTTGGCATGAAAAACAAGATTAGCAGCTAGATATAATGAACTCATGTTATCACCATAAATGATAGGTATGTTCTGTATAGTGTCAAAACTCTTCATTAGAGTCTTAAGCCATATCACTTCTTTTGCAGCTTCAACCATGCCTTTGTACTCTGCTTCTGTAGATGACAAAGCAACTATATGTTGCTTCTTTGAGCACCAGGAGATTAACTTATCTCCCACATAACACATGTATCCATAAGTTGATCTTCTATCATCTGGATTACCTGCCCAATCTGCATCACTATAGATCTTGATGTTTGTATCTGATGTGAACCCATAATACAAACCTTCTTTGAGTGTACCTTTAATGTATCTCAACACTCTTTGACCTGCAATCCAATGCTCTTTCCTAGGACAATGCATGAATTGAGACAAAACCCCTACTGCATATGATAAATCAGGTCTAGTTAAAGTAGCATAGATAAGACTACCAACCAAACTTTGATATTGTCTCATGTCCTTGAATTCTTCACCTCCAAATTTACTCAATTTGTGATTCACCTCCATTGGTGTAGGTGCTACCTGCAATCATCCATTTTAAACTTGATTAACAAGTTCTTCAAATACCTTTCTTGGGTCACAAATACTCCATGTTGAGTATATGTAATCTCCATGCCCAAGAAGTATGACAAGTCTCCCAAGTCACTTATTTTGAACTCCTTTTCCATTTGCTTCTTTAGTCTTTGTATTCCTTCCTCATCTGTACCTGTAAGGATTATATCATCAACATATATGCACATGTAAATAAACCCATCATCACTTGCTTTGACAAGCAAGCTACTATCTGCTTTAGACACCTGAAATCCAAGTTCTTTCAAGAACTTTACAAGTCTATAATTCCATGCCCTTGGGGCCTGCTTCAAGCCATACAAAGCTCTCTTAAGCTTGCACACATGTTCTGGATACCTTTTATCTCTGAACCCTTGAGGTTGCTCCATGAATACATCATCTAAAATATAACCATTCAAAAAAGCATTTTTCACATCTAATTGACACAATTTCCAACCTTTACATGCAGCAATTGCTATAAGTGTCCTGATGGTTGTCATCTTTGCCACAGGACTATAAGTCTCATCATAGTCAACACCATATGTCTGACAAACCCTTTGACAACAAGTCTAGCTTTGTACCTAGACACACTTCCATCTGCAAATCTTTTTGTCTTATAAACCCACTTACATCCAATGATCTTCTGGCTATTTGGTTTTGGAACCAAATCCCATGTTTGATTCTCCAATAATGCATCATATTCTTCCTGCATAGCTTTCTCCCAATTTTCTTTACCTTTTGCCTCTTCATATGTAGAAGGGTCTTCATCTGTTTTAATCATGTAAGCATAATCTTTGGTAGCCAGAAATGAAGTATCATAGCTATACCTTGTAGGTTGCCATTTGTTCCTTGTAGACCTCCTAAGTTCTCCACTTCTTGAGGTTTCTGGTTCTTCATATTCAGGATCAAACCTAGGTGTTTCTTCCACTTCAACCTGCACTTCATTATTCTCTTCTTCATCAATTATTTGAACCTTTGACTTACCTTTCCTTTGGCTCACAACCTCTTCATCATCTGTATTAATATTGATAGTACCTGCATACCAAGTACCTTGCTCATCAAATGTAACATCTTTTGATACAAGAAAATGTTTTGTGGATGGATTCCACAACCTGTATCCCATCTGCTTATCATCATAGCCAATAAACACATATTTTTCAGCTTTAGGTTCCAATTTGTGCCTTAATTGTGATGGCACATATGCATAGGCCAAACATCCAAATACTTTGCAATGGTCTAGTGTAGGTCTCTTACCCCACCATGCCTCATAAGGTGTCATTCCCTGCAAAGCTTTCATGGTAACCTATTGACCAAATAAGTAGCTGTATTTACAGCCTCAGCCCACAAATAATTAGGACAATTTTTCTCCTTCATCATGGACCTTGCAAACTCAACAAGAGTTCTATTTCTCCTTTTTGCTACACCATTTTGTTGAGGAGAGTACCTGCAAGTAACTTCCCTTTTTATACCTGCATCCCACAAGTAATTACTGAATTCATTAGAGAAATACTCTCCCCCTCCATCTGACCTTAGTCTTTTCAACTTATGTCCTGTAATTCTTTCTGCATATGCATGATAGTGTTTAAATGTATTAAACACTTCTGACTTATCTTTGATCACATAAATAGTGATCCATCTAGTAGCATCATCAACATAAATCACATAATATCTTGACCCATTTATACTGAAATCCTTTGATGGTCCCCACACATCTGTATGTACCAACTCAAGCTTCTCTGAGTACATAAAACCATGCTTGGAGTAGGAAAGCTTATGAGCCTTACCTAATTGACATGCCTCACATCTGTGTGTCATATGTTGACCTGCAACATTAGGCAAACCAAGCACTGAACCATTGTTAATCATGTCTTTAATACCTCTTTCATTGAAATGTCCAAGCCTCTTGTGCCAAAGATCTAACTCAGAGATCTTATGTCCTCCATATGTGAACATGGCATGACCAATATTACCTTGAATCTTCAATGTGAGCAATCTTCCTTCTTTCTTCCCTGAAACAATTTGTTTATACCCATTGCTAGGGTCTTCCACAAACACTCCTTCATTAGTAAACCTTACTTCATAACCTTTTTCCACAATTTGTCCTACACTTATCAAATTCTTAGGAATTGTAGGAACATACAAGACCTTACTCAATAAGGTGCTACCATCCTTGTCCTTCACTGATCCAATTGACTTCACATTGTGCTTTGTGTTGTCACCTGTTTGAACAACATGATTAGATACCTTATTCTCCAAATCAGTCATCAAGGCTATATTACCACTCAGGTGATTGCTACACCCTGAATCAATGTAAAAGACTCTTTGATCTTCATTCTGCCTTTCATAAGTTGCATTCATTATCAATGTTGAATCTTCCTTTTGATTTGAAGCATAATTATAGTAGGTGTTGTTATATTGTTGACTTTGGAAACCTCTACCTGCATTTCTTCCAAAGTAGCCCCTACTACCTCTGCCTCTGAAATTACCTCTTTGATTTCTGCCACCTCTTCCTCTTGTATTATAGTTCTGATTATATCCACCATTACTCTGATTATTATGCCAACAATCATTAGCTAAATGATTTGTCTTACCACAAATCCAACAAGCTTTGCCTCCATCTTTGTTGTTTCTGCCTCTTCCTCTACCTTTGCCACCTCCTCTACCTCTTAGGAAGTTGGCTTGACTAGTTGTACCTTCATCTTCACCTGCTTGTTGCTTTCCTTTGTTAGCTTTCTTCTTGTCCTTTGAGTACATTGCATGACCTGTACTTTTGTCACCATCTCCTTTAACATCCTGCTCAAATGTTAGCATATGACCTAGCAACTGATTTAAATCAGGAGTGAAATGGTCAAGTGATAATTCGTTAGACAAAATGAATGGCTTCCATTTGTCATCACCTCTTAAACCTGTAAGGATTTGCCTTACCAATTTATCCTCCTTAATGTCTTCATCAACAGCTCCTAAAGCATCTGCAATATCTTTCATTCTTGTCACATAGTCTGAAATGGATTGAGAACCCTTCTTCTTAAAAGTGGTAAACTCTGCCCATAAGGATGCCTTCCTTGACTTAGTAGTATTCTGGAAATGCTCCTCCAAAGCATTCCAAATATCAGTTGCACTTTCAAGACCTCGAATATGAGGTAACAAGTAATCATTGACTGCCATATATATAATGCTCCTAGCTTGAGCATCTTTCTTCATCCAATTTTTCAAATCTGCTAACTCTTCCCTAGTTGGAACACTAGGATCTCTGAACTGTGGCTTCTCTTCTTCTCCTGTGATGTAAGCTATTAAATCTTTGCTCATAAGATGAGCTTCCATCCTCATTGACCATGCAGGATAGTTTTCCCTATCCAATTTCTCTATCTGTAAAGAATCTCCCATCTTGTGTCCACCTGTGTATTGAAATCTTCAAGCTTTATGAATAATATATGTACCTTTACTTCAAATTAGAGTCCTTTTGTCTTTCTTGATGTCGTATGGTCTCCTCCTCAAGCTTTCACCTTTTAGTTCTTCAGTTATTGAATTTCTTGAATCTGCAGCAGTCGGGATCCTCCTTTCCTTGATTTTGATGTCTCCTGCTCTGATACCACTGTTGGAGAGTGTTAATCTCCAAAAGAACAACCTACTCTTGAATTTAGAACACCTCTATATCAAGAGTAAGTCAAAACCTTCACCAATTTAAGCTATCAATGACCAAATATCAATTCCTTGACTAAACTGTGAAGAAGGAATTTTCCCAGAAAGTCTGCTGCATAGATCTTGCTCATTGACTGAGTAAATGTGTAAAGTTTTTGATAAAACTTTTCACAAGGTGTCGCCTAAGGATTGCGCACCTTCTCCAAGTCGAATTACTTCAAAAGGTTCAGTAGATCTTGAGAAATCTACTTACCAAGTCAGCTATGTCTAGATCTGCACTTCTGAGAAGTTGATTTGGACACCCCTAACTTCTTAACTTTAATTCTCACAGTATAGAACCCGTTTAAGCAAATGCTTCTAGCCACGAGTAGCTTACCTTCCAACTTAAAGATTAAGTGCTTACTTGCACAAAACTTTAAACTGTGGAGTGAGAAATGATCAAATCATTAAGATCAAAATTTGCGCCTGTTTCAGGAACCAGTGAGAACTTTCTCACATGTAAATGTTCCTACACACAATCCTCTTAGCCTGATCACAATTAGACTCTCAAACTCTAGCCATAGATTGATTAACTATGGACTTAGATATCTCCAAAAGGAATTCACAAAAGATCTATCACACAGGGAGAAAACACAGAAACATCGGGCACAATTTTCCTTCTATTTCTCAGAAATTTACAACTGAGTGAGGATGGAGAGTTCAACTCACTTCACACATGTCTAATGACATTTTCTACTACTCAATACACTAATCTCATGATCTCCTATTGTCTCTCCTTGTCTTCTCTCTTTGCCCCGACATTTTCAAAAGTATTTATAGGCAATTATGTACAGATTTATATCAAAGCATAAGTATAAGTAACCTATGTCTTAAGTAATGTACATATGTGTACATGTCTTTCACTCTGTGAATGTATCCATCTTCTTTGCTTCAAAACTTGATCTCATCTCCATCCTTTGTCCTTCAAATCTTCAATTGGTGATTGGTCTGCACCAACAAGAGACACCAAGATTTGATCCTGAATGTGAAGAACCAGAAACCTCAAGAAGTGGAGAACTTAGGAGGTCTACAAGGAACAAATGGAAACCTACAAGGTATAGCTATGATACTTCATTCTTGACTACTAAGGATTATGCTTACATGATTAAAGCAGATGAAGACCCTTCTACATATGAAGAGGCAAAAGGTAAAGAGATTTGGGAAAAAGCTATGCAGGAAGAATATGATGCATTGATGGAGAATCAAACATGGGATTTGGTTCCAAAGCCAAATAGTCAGAAGATCATTGGATGCAAGTGGGTTTATAAGACAAAAAGATTTGCAGATGGAAGTGTGTCTAGGTACAAAGCTAGACTTGTTGTGAAAGGGTTTGCTCAGACATATGGTGTTGATTATGATGAGACTTATAGTCCAGTGGCAAAAAATGACAACCATCAGGACACTTATAGCAATTGCTGCATGCAAAGGTTGGAAATTATGTCAATTAGATGTGAAGAATGCTTTTTTGAATGGTTACATTTCAGATGAAGTTTTCATGGAGCAACCTCAAGGATTCAGAGATGGAAGATATCCAGATCATGTGTGTAAGCTCAAGAGAGCTTTATATGGCTTGAAGCAAGCCCCAAGGGCATGGAACTATAGACTTGTAAAGTTCCTAAAAGAACTTGGATTTCAAGTATCAAAAGCAGATAGTAGCTTGCTTGTCAAAGCAAGTGATGATGGGTTTATTTACATGTGCATATATGTTGATGATATCATTCTTACAGGTACAGATGAGAAAGGCATACAAAGCCTAAAGAAGCAAATGGAGAAAGAGTTCAAAATCAGTGATTTGGGAGATTTGTCATACTTCTTGGGCATGGAGTTTTCATACACTCAACATGGAGTGTATGTGACTCAAGAAAGGTATTTGAGGAACTTGTTAATCAAGTTTAAAATGGATGATTGTAGGGTAGCACCTACTCCAATGGAGGTGAATCACAAATTAAGCAGATTTGGAGGTGAAGAATTTAAGGACATGAAGCAATATAAGAGTTTGGTTGGTAGTCTTATTTATGCTACATTAACTAGACCTGATTTATCATATGCAGTTGGGGTTTTGTCTCAATTTATGCATTGTCCTAGGAAAGAGCATTGGATTGCAGGTCAAAGAGTGTTGAGGTACATTAAGGGTACACTCAAAGAAGGTTTGTATTATGGTTTTACATCAGATACAAATATCAAAATCTATAGTGATGCAGATTGGGCAGGTAATCTAGATGATAGAAGGTCAACCTATGGATACATGTGTTATGTGGGAGATAAGTTAATCTCTTGGTGCTCAAAGAAGCAACATACAGTTGCTTTGTCATCTACAGAAGCAGAGTACAAAGGCATGGTTGAAGCTGCAAAAGAAGTGATTTGGCTTAAGACTCTCATGAAGAGTTTTGACATTATACAGAGCATACCTATCATTTATGGTGATAACATGAGTTCATTATATCTAGCTGCTAATCCTGTTTTTCATGCCAGGACTAAACACATTGAGATACAGTATCACTTTCTAAGAGAGAAGGTGATGGATAAGGAGATTGAAGTTATACATACTTCAACAAAAGATCAGATAGCTGATATGCTTACAAAGAGCTTGGATGGACCAAAGTTACAGAAGTTTAAAGACATGGCAGGCATAAAGAAGATAAGAGAAACCTCAATTGATGATTGAGGGGGAGCTGTTGGTGCAGACCAATCACCAATTGAAGATTTGAAGGACAAAGGATGGAGATGAGATCAAGTCTTGAAGTAAAGAAGATGGCTACATTCACAGGATGGATGATATGTACACATATGTACATTAGTGAAGACATAGATCACTTATATTTTTGTCTAGTCATAAGCTTGTATATTTTTGCTTATAAATACCTTGGGAAAATGTCCGGGCAATAGAGAGAAGAAAATAGGAGAGTATGAGAATAGTACATTTGTAAGTTGTAAGACTCATTAGAGTTCATAGGAATGAGAAGAAGTCTCTCTCACAACTCAATTCTGATTTTCTGAGGAATAGAAGAAAAGTTTGTGCCCGAAGTTTTCGTGTCTTCTCCTTCTATGGTAAAGCTTTTGTGGAATGCTTTTATACAAGTCTAAGTCTAGAGTTGATCAACTACTGTACAAAGTTTTAGCTTCCAATTGTAATCAGGTTAAGAGAATTGTGTGTAGGAACATTCATATGTAAAGAATGTTCACAGTCTCCTGAAACAGGCGCAGATTTCGAGTTCAATGAAATGAGTAGTGCTCAGTGCACAGTGTAAAGTTTTACACCTATGATAGCTCAAAATCTAAGTTGAGAGATAAGCTATCTATAGCTAAAAGGATTTGATCAAACGGGTTCGACATTGTGAGAAACAAAGCTAAGAAGTTAGGGGTGTCCAAATCGACTTCTCAGAAGTGCAGATTTAGACATAGGTAACTTGTGAAGTAGATTTCTCAAGATTTACTGAATATTTTGGAGTGATTTGACTTGGAGGAGGTGCGCAATCTTTAGGCGACACCTTGTGCAACGCTTCATAAAAAACTTTACACATTTACTCAGTCAATGAGAAAGATATATGCAGCAGATTTTCTGAGTAATTTCCTTCTTCACAGTTTGTTCAAGAATTTGGTATTTGGTCATTAATCTTTTAAATTGGTGAAGGTTTTGACTTACTCTTGATATAGAGGTGTTCTAGGTTCAAGAGTAGGTTGTTCTTTTGGAGATTAACACTCTCCATCAGTTGTGCCATATGTACCTCTTCTGTTATCCAACCATTCAAGAATGCATTCTTTACATCTAGTTGAAGTATCTTCCAATTCTTGGAAGAGGAAATACTAAGCAAAACCCTAATAGTAGGCATCTTTGCCACAGGAGAGGTCTCCTCATAATCAATTCCTTGAGTTTGTGCAAAGCCTTTTGCTACAAGCCTTGCCTTATACCTGTTAATTGAACCATCAGAATTCTTCTTGAGTTTATAGACCCATCTTGAGCCTATAACCTTCATGGATGAAGTCTTGGGCACCAAATCTCAAGTGTTGTTTCTCTCAAGTGCTTCAATCCCTTCCTTCATTGCATGCTTCCATTCTGTTTTTGCTTTGGCCTCTTCAAATGATGATGGCTCCTCTTGGTTTATGTCGTATGCTATGTAGATAGAATGTTTAGTTACTAATGAGGTGTCAAACCCATACCTTTCTGGTTTTTTCTTTTCCCTCATAGATCTTCTTAGGCCATGATGTGATGATTCTGCCTCATGTCCAATTTCCTGCAATTTTGCTTTACCTTTAGACTTCCATGCTTTGATCTTTCCCATCTGAGATTCTTCATCATCCTTTGAGGTGTCTTGTTCTTCACTCTCTGGTTGTTCTCTACCAAGCTTTGGAAAATCTTCTTCAAGATCATATGGTAAATTGACCTTCCTGCATGAATCTTCATACCATGAATTGTTTTCATCAAAAACAACATCTCTGCTTACCAAGAATCCTTTGTTGGTAGGGTTGTATAACCTGTAGCCCTTTTGATTGTTGTCATATCCAATAAATACACACCTTTCTGCCTTTGGATCCATCTTGCCTCTAACTTGTGAAGGAACATGAGCAAAAGCAATACATCCAAAAATTTTACAATGATTTAAGCTTGGTCTTCTTCCATTCCAAGCCTCATATGGAGTCATCCCATCAAGGGATTTTGAAGGCAACCTGTTAATCAAGTAAGTGGCTGTATGTTGGAAGCAGCTAGAGGCATAGAAGACGCGGAAGCATGTAACGACGGAGCAGGGAGCCAGTCAAATCTTTTTTCAAAGAATTATGTTTTCAAATACTTTCCAAAAACCTCCAATAGTGATTTTTATCACTATTGTAACATATGTAACATAGAAAAGCCCATTTTGTAATCCATAGCTCCATTTTTGTGCAAGCCGAGGAGTCCTTGAGCTTGAGGAGCTTAGGTAGAACAAGCGTATCAATTTTCGTTATTTTTAGACACCGTTTACCTATTCAAATAGCATCTAGGACCTATTTTTTAACTATGCCGGTCACTAGATGTGAAACCGGTCAAAACTAGTCTAGAAACTATAAAAAGAGCTAGAGAGCTCATTTTTTAGGTTAGCTTGTTTGAGGTTAGAGTTCTTTTGAGCTTGTAATAGTGTTCTTGGGTAATAGAGTTGATTTCTCACCTTCCATTGTGTCTTGCTTGTCTCTTCGTAGTGTGTGTGTATGTTGTGTGTGCATTTCTATGCTTCTCACCTTCACTCTCACTTCATCTCACATTCACGATCTTCATATCACTCCTATCTCTTCCGCGGATTGACATTAAGGAGGTGGAGCTTCTTAACGTGGTTCTCACCATTGTGCTAGAGCAACACCAAATTTGGCGTCGTTGCCGGGATCGAGTCTAGGACGAATGTGTGATGGTAAGAGTATAGCAAGAAGT
>CM035410.1:176218773-176231273 GCA_020310875.1 Ceratopteris richardii
AAGTGCTTACTTGCACAAAACTTTAAACTGTGGAGTGAGAAATGATCAAATCATTAAGATCAAAATTTGCGCCTGTTTCAGGAACCAGTGAGAACTTTCTCACATGTAAATGTTCCTACACACAATCCTCTTAGCCTGATCACAATTAGACTCTCAAACTCTAGCCATAGATTGATTAACTATGGACTTAGATATCTCCAAAAGGAATTCACAAAAGATCTATCACACAGGGAGAAAACACAGAAACATCGGGCGCAATTTTCCTTCTATTTCTCAGAAATTTACAACTGAGTGAGGATGGAGAGTTCAACTCACTTCACACATGTCTAATGACATTTTCTACTACTCAATACACTAATCTCATGATCTCCTATTGTCTCTCCTTGTCTTCTCTCTTTGCCCCGACATTTTCAAAAGTATTTATAGGCAATTATGTACAGATTTATATCAAAGCATAAGTATAAGTAACCTATGTCTTAACTAATGTACATATGTGTACATGTCTTTCACTCTGTGAATGTATCCATCTTCTTTGCTTCAAAACTTGATCTCATCTCCATCCTTTGTCCTTCAAATCTTCAATTGGTGATTGGTCTGCACCAACAGCTCCCCCTCAATCATCAATTGAGGTTTCTCTTATCTTCTTTATACCTGCCATGTCTTTAAATTTCTGTAGCTTTGGTCCATCCAAGCTCTTTGTAAGCATATCAGCTATCTGATCTTTTGTTGAAGTATGTATGACTTCAATCTCCTTATCCATCACCTTCTCTCTTAGAAAGTGATACTGTATCTCAATGTGTTTAGTCTTGGCATGAAAAACAAGATTAGCAGCTAGATATAATGAACTCATGTTATCACCATAAATGATAGGTATGTTCTGTATAGTGTCAAAACTCTTCATTAGAGTCTTAAGCCATATCACTTCTTTTGCAGCTTCAACCATGCCTTTGTACTCTGCTTCTGTAGATGACAAAGCAACTGTATGTTGCTTCTTTGAGCACTAGGAGATTAACTTATCTCCCACATAACACATGTATCCATAAGTTGATCTTCTATCATCTGGATTACCTACCCAATCTGCATCACTATAGATCTTGATGTTTGTATCTGATGTGAACCCATAATACAAACCTTCTTTGAGTGTACCTTTAATGTATCTCAACACTCTTTGACCTGCAATCCAATGCTCTTTCCTAGGACAATGCATGAATTGAGACAAAACCCCTACTGCATATGATAAATCAGGTCTAGTTAAAGTAGCATAGATAAGACTACCAACCAAACTTTGATATTATCTCATGTCCTTGAATTCTTCACCTCCAAATTTACTCAATTTGTGATTCACCTCCATTGGTGTAGGTTCTACCTTGCAATCATCCATTTTAAACTTGATTAGCAAGTTCTTCAAATACCTTTCTTGGGTCACAAATACTCCATGTTGAGTATATGTAATCTCCATGTCCAAGAAGTATGACAAGTCTCCCAAGTCACTTATTTTGAACTCCTTTTCCATTTGCTTCTTTAGTCTTTGTATTCCTTCCTCATCTGTACCTCTAAGGATTATATCATCAACATATATGCACATGTAAATAAACCCATCATCACTTGCTTTGACAAGCAAGCTACTATCTGCTTTAGACACCTGAAATCCAAGTTCTTTCAAGAACTTTACAAGTCTATAATTCCATGCCCTTGGGGCCTGCTTCAAGCCATACAAAGCTCTCTTAAGCTTGCACACATGATCTGGATACCTTTTATCTCTGAACCCTTGAGGTTGCTCCATGAATACATCATCTGAAATATAACCATTCAAAAAAGCATTTTTCACATCTAATTGACACAATTTCCAACCTTTACATGCAGCAATTGCTATAAGTGTCCTGATGGTTGTCATCTTTGCCACAGGACTATAAGTCTCATCATAGTCAACACCATATGTCTGAACAAACCCTTTGACAACAAGTCTAGCTTTGTACCTAGACACACTTCCATCTGCAAATCTTTTTGTCTTATAAACCCACTTACATCCAATGATCTTCTGGCTATTTGGTTTTGGAACCAAATCCCATGTTTGATTCTCCAATAATGCATCATATTCTTCCTGCATAGCTTTCTCCCAATTTTCTTTACCTTTTGCCTCTTCATATGTAGAAGGGTCTTCATCTGTTTTAATCATGCAAGCATAATCTTTGGTAGCCAGAAATGAAGTATCATAGCTATACCTTGTAGGTTGCCATTTGTTCCTTGTAGACCTCCTAAGTTCTCCACTTCTTGAGGTTTCTGGTTCTTCATATTCAGGATCAAACCTAGGTGTTTCTTCCACTTCAACCTGCACTTCATTATTCTCTTCTTCATCAATTATTTGAACCTTTGACTTACCTTTCCTTTGGCTCACAACCTCTTCATCATCTGTATTAATATTGATAGTACCTGCATACCAAGTACCTTGCTCATGAAATGTAACATCTTTTGATACAAGAAAATGTTTTGTGGATGGATTCCACAACCTGTATCCCATCTGCTTATCATCATAACCAATAAACACATATTTTTCAGCTTTAGGTTCCAATTTGTGCCTTAATTGTGATGGCACATATGCATAGGCCAAACATCCAAATACTTTGCAATGGTCTAGTGTAGGTCTCTTACCCCACCATGCCTCATAAGGTGTCATTCCCTGCAAAGCTTTCATGGTAACGTATTGACCAAATAAGTAGCTCTATTTACAGCCTCAGCCCACAAATAATTAGGACAAATTCTCTCCTTCATCATGGACCTTGCAAACTCAACAAGAGTTCTATTTCTCCTTTCTGCTACACCATTTTGTTGAGGAGAGTACCTGCAAGTAACTTCCCTTTTTATACCTGCATCCCACAAGTAATTACTGAATTCATTAGAGAAATACTCTCCCCCTCCATCTGACCTTAGTCTTTTCAACTTATGTCCTGTAATTCTTTCTACATATGCATGATAGTGTTTAAATGTATTAAACACTTCTGACTTATCTTTGATCACATAAATAGTGATCCATCTAGTAGCATCATCAACATAAATCACATAATATCTTGACCCATTTATACTGAAATCCTTTGATGGTCCCCACACATCTGTATGTACCAACTCAAGCTTCTCTGAGTACATAAAACCATGCTTGGAGTAGGAAAGCTTATGAGCCTTACCTAATTGACATGCCTCACATCTGTGTGTCATATGTTGACCTGCAACATTAGGCAAACCAAGCACTGAACCATTGTTAATCATGTCTTTAATACCTCTTTCATTGAAATGTCCAAGCCTCTTGTGCCAAAGATCTAACTCAGAGATCTTATGTCCTCCATATGTGAACATGGCATGACCAATATTACCTTGAATCTTCAATGTGAACAATCTTCCTTCTTTCTTCCCTGAAACAATTTGTTTATACCCATTGCTAGGGTCTTCCACAAACACTCCTTCATTAGTAAACCTTACTTCATAACCTTTTTCCACAATTTGTCCTACACTTATCAAATTCTTAGGAATTGTAGGAACATACAAGACCTTACTCAATAAGGTGCTACCATCCTTGTCCTTCACTGATCCAATTGACTTCACATTGTGCTTTGTGTTGTCACCTGTTTGAACAACATGATTAGATACCTTATTCTCCAAATCAGTCATCAAGGCTATATTACCACTCAGGTGATTGCTACACCTTGAATCAATGTAAAAGACTCTTTGATCTTCATTCTGCCTTTCACAAGTTGCATTCATTATCAATGTTGAATCTTCCTTTTGATCTGAAGCATAATTATAGTAGGTGTTGTTATATTGTTGACTTTGGAAACCTCTACCTGCATTTCTTCCAAAGTAGCCCCTACTACCTCTGCCTCTGAAATTACCTCTTTGATTTCTGCCACCTCTTCCTCTTGTATTATTGTTCTGATTATATCCACCATTACTCTGATTATTATGCCAACAATCATTAGCTAAATGATTTGTCTTACCACAAATCCAACAAGCTTTGCCTCCATCTTTGTTGTTTCTGCCTCTTCCTCTACCTTTGCCACCTCCTCTACCTCTTAGGAAGTTGGCTTGACTAGTTGTACCTTCATCTTCACCTGCTTGTTGCTTTCCTTTGTTAGCTTTCTTCTTGTCCTTTGAGTACATTGCATGACCTGTACTTTTGTCACCATCTCCTTTAACATCCTGCTCAAATGTTAGCATATGACCTAGCAACTGATTTAAATCAGGAGTGAAATGGTCAAGTGATAATTATGTAGACAAAATGAATGGCTTCCATTTGTCATCACCTCTTAAACTTGTAAGGATTTGCCTTACCAATTTATCCTCCTCAATGTCTTCATCAATAGCTCCTAAAGCATCTGCAATATCTTTCATTCTTGTCACATAGTCTGAAATGGATTGAGAACCATTCTTCTTAAAAGTGGTAAACTCTGCCCATAAGGATGCCTTCCTTGACTTAGTAGTATTCTGGAAATGCTCCTCCAAAGCATTCCAAATATCAGTTGCACTTTCAAGACCTCGAATATGAGGTAACAAGTAATCATTGACTGCCATATATATAATGCTCCTAGCTTGAGCATCTTTCTTCATCCAATTTTTCAAATCTGCTAACTCTTCCCTAGTTGGAACACTAGGATCTCTGAACTGTGGCTTCTCTTCTTCTCCTGTGATGTAAGCTATTAAATCTTTGCTCATAAGATGAGCTTCCATCCTCATTGACCATGCAGGATAGTTTTCCCTATCCAATTTCTCTATCTGTAAAGAATCTCCCATCTTGTGTCCACCTGTGTATTGAAATCTTCAAGCTTTATGAATAATATATGTACCTTTACTTCAAATTAGAGTCCTTTTGTCTTTCTTGATGTCGTATGGTCTCCTCCTCAAGCTTTGCCTTCAAGCTTTCACCTTTTAGTTCTTCAGTTATTGAATTTCTTGAATCTGCAGCAGTCGGGATCCTCCTTTCCTTGATTTTGATGTCTCCTGCTCTGATACCACTGTTGGAGAGTGTTAATCTCCAAAATAACAACCTACTCTTGAATTTAGAACACCTCTATATCAAGAGTAAGTCAAAACCTTCACCAATTTAAGCTATCAATGACCAAATATCAATTCCTTGACTAAACTGTGAAGAAGGAATTTTCTCAGAAAGTCTGCTGCATAGATCTTTCTCATTGACTGAGTAAATGTGTAAAGTTTTTGATAAAACTTTGCACAAGGTGTTGCCTAAGGATTGCGCACCTTCTCCAAGTCGAATTACTTCAAAAGGTTCAGTAGATCTTGAGAAATCTACTTACCAAGTCAGCTATGTCTAAATCTGCACTTCTGAGAAGTTGATTTGGACACCCCTAACTTCTTAACTTTAATTCTCACAGTATAGAACCCATTTAAGCAAATGCTTCTAGCAACGAGTAGCTTACCTTCCAACTTAAAGATTAAGTGCTTACTTGCACAAAACTTTAAACTGTGGAGTGAGAAATGATCAAATCATTAAGATCAAAATTTGCGCCTGTTTCAAGAACCAGTGAGAACTTTCTCACATGTAAATGTTCCTACACACAATCCTCTTAGCCTGATCACAATTAGACTCTCAAACTCTAGCCATAGATTGATTAACTATGGACTTAGATATCTCCAAAAGGAATTCACAAAAGATCTATCACACAGGGAGAAAACACAGAAACATCGGGCGCAATTTTCCTTCTATTTCTCACGAAATTTACAACTGAGTGAGGATGGAGAGTTCAACTCACTTCACACATGTCTAATGACATTTTCTACTACTCAATACACTAATCTCATGATCTCCTATTGTCTCTCCTTGTCTTCTCTCTTTGCCCCGACATTTTCAAAAGTATTTATAGGCAATTATGTACAGATTTATATCAAAGCATAAGTATAAGTAACCTATGTCTTAACTAATGTACATATGTGTACATGTCTTTCACTCTGTGAATGTATCCATGTTCTTTGCTTCAAAACTTGATCTCATCTCCATCCTTTGTCCTTCAAATCTTCAATTGGTGATTGGTCTGCACCAACAAGAGACACCAAGATTTGATCCTGAATGTGAAGAACCAGAAACCTCAAGAAGTGGAGAACTTAGGAGGTCTACAAGGAACAAATGGAAACCTACAAGGTATAGCTATGATACTTCATTCTTGACTACTAAGGATTATGCTTACATGATTAGAGCAGATGAAGACCCTTCTACATATGAAGAGGCAAAAGGTAAAGAGATTTGGGAAAAAGCTATGCAAGAAGAATATGATGCATTGATGGAGAATCAAACATGGGATTTGGTTCCAAAGCCAAATAGTCAGAAGATCATTGGATGCAAGTGGGTTTATAAGACAAAAAGATTTGCAGATGGAAGTGTGTCTAGGTACAAAGCTAGACTTGTTGTGAAAGGGTTTGCTTAGACATATGGTGTTGATTATGATGAGACTTATAGTCCAGTGGCAAAAAATGACAACCATCAGGACACTTATAGCAATTGCTGCATGCAAAGGTTGGAAATTGTGTCAATTAGATGTGAAGAATGCTTTTTTGAATGGTTACATTTCAGATGAAGTTTTCATGGAGCAACCTCAAGGATTCAGAGATGGAAGATATCCAGATCATGTGTGTAAGCTCAAGAGAGCTTTATATGGCTTGAAGCAAGCCCCAAGGGCATGGAACTATAGACTTGTAAAGTTCCTAAAAGAACTTGGATTTCAAGTATCAAAAGCAGATAGTAGCTTGCTTGTCAAAGCAAGTGATGATGGGTTTATTTACATGTGCATATATGTTGATGATATCATTCTTACAGGTACAGATGAGAAAGGCATACAAAGCCTAAAGAAGCAAATGGAGAAAGAGTTCAAAATCAGTGATTTGGGAGATTTGTCATACTTCTTGGGCATGGAGATTTCATACACTCAACATGGAGTGTATGTGACTCAAGAAAGGTATTTGAGGAACTTGTTAATCAAGTTTAAAATGGATGATTGCAGGGTGGCACCTACTCCAATGGAGGTGAATCACAAATTAAGCAGATTTGGAGGTGAAGAATTTAAGGACATGAAGCAATATAAGAGTTTGGTTGGTAGTCTTATTTATGCTACATTAACTAGACCTGATTTATCATATGCAGTTGGGGTTTTGTCTCAATTTATGCATTGTCCTAGGAAAGAGCATTGGATTGCAGGTCAAAGAGTGTTGAGGTACATTAAGGGTACACTCAAAGAAGGTTTGTATTATGGTTTTACATCAGATACAAATATCAAAACCTATAGTGATGCAGATTGGGCAGGTAATCCAGATGATAGAAGGTCAACCTATGGATACATGTGTTATGTGGGAGATAAGTTAATCTCTTGGTGCTCAAAGAAGCAACATACAGTTGCTTTGTCATCTACAGAAGCAGAGTACAAAGGCATGGTTGAAGCTGCAAAAGAAGTGATTTGGCTTAAGACTCTCATGAAGAGTTTTGACATTATACAGAGCATACCTATCATTTATGGTGATAACATGAGTTCATTATATCTAGCTGCTAATCCTGTTTTTCATGCCAGGACTAAACACATTGAGATACAGTATCACTTTCTAAGAGAGAAGGTGATGGATAAGGAGATTGAAGTTATACATACTTCAACAAAAGATCAGATAGCTGATATGCTTACAAAGAGCTTGGATGGACCAAAGTTACAGAAGTTTAAAGACATGGCAGGCATAAAGAAGATAAGAGAAACCTCAATTGATGATTGAGGGGGAGCTGTTGGTGCAGACCAATCACCAATTGAAGATTTGAAGGACAAAGGATGGATATGAGATCAAGTCTTGAAGTAAAGAAGATGGCTACATTCACAGGATGGATGATATGTACACATATGTACATTAGTGAAGACATAGATCACTTATATTTTTGTCTAGTCATAAGCTTGTATATTTTTGCTTATAAATACCTTGGGAAAATGTCCGGGCAATAGAGAGAAGACAATAGGAGAGTATGAGAATAGTACATTTGTAAGTTGTAAGACTCATTAGAGTTCATAGGAATGAGAAGAAGTCTCTCTCACAACTCAATTCTGATTTTCTGAGGAATAGAAGAAAAGTTTGCGCCCGAAGTTTTCGTGTCTTCTCCTTCTGTGGTAAAGCTTTTGTGGAATGCTTTTATACAAGTCTAAGTCTAGAGTTGATCAACTACTGTACAAAGTTTTAGCTTCCAATTGTAATCAGGTTAAGAGAATTGTGTGTAGGAACATTCATATGTAAAGAATGTTCACAGTCTCCTGAAACAGGCGCAGATTTCGAGTTCAATGAAATGAGTAGTGCTCAGTGCACAGTGTAAAGTTTTACACATATGATAGCTCAAAATCTAAGTTGAGAGATAAGCTATCTATAGCTAAAAGGATTTGATCAAACGGGTTCGACATTGTGAGAAATAAAGCTAAGAAGTTAGGGGTGTCCAAATCGACTTCTCAGAAGTGCAGATTTAGACATAGGTAACTTGTGAAGTAGATTTCTCAAGATCTACTGAATATTTTGGAGTGATTTGACTTGGAGGAGGTGCGCAATCTTTAGGCGACACCTTGTGCAAAGTTTCATAAAAAACTTTACACATTTACTCAGTCAATGAGAAAGATATATGCAGAATTTGGTATTTGGTCATTAATCTTTTAAATTGGTGAAGGTTTTGACTTACTCTTGATATAGAGGTGTTCTAAGTTCAAGAGTAGGTTGTTCTTTTGGAGATTAACACTCTCCATCAGTTGTGCCATATGTACCTCTTCTGTTATCCAACCATTCAAGAATGCATTCTTTACATCTAGTTGAAGTATCTTCCAATTCTTGGAAGAGGAAATACTAAGCAAAACCCTAATAGTAGGCATCTTTGCCACAGGAGAGGTCTCCTCATAATCAATTCCCTGAGTTTGTGCAAAGCCTTTTGCTACAAGCCTTGCCTTATACCTGTTAATTGAACCATCAGAATTCTTCTTGAGTTTACAGACCCATCTTGAGCCTATAACCTTCATGGATGAAGTCTTGGGCACCAAATCTCAAGTGTTGTTTTTCTCAAGTGCTTCAATCTCTTCCTTCATTGCATGCTTCCATTCTGTTTTTGCTTTGGCCTCTTCAAATGATGATGGATCCTCTTGGTTTATGTCCTGTGCTATGTAGATAGAATGTTTAGTTACTAATGAGGTGTCAAACCCATACCTTTCTGGTTTTTTCTTTTCCCTCATAGATCTTCTTAGGCCATGATGTGATGATTCTGCCTCATGTCCAATTTCCTGCAATTTTGCTTTACCTTTAGACTTCCATGCTTTGATCTTTCCCATCTGAGATTCTTCATCATCCTTTGAGGTGTCTTGTTCTTCACTCTCTGGTTGTTCTCTACCAAGCTCTGGAAAATCTTCTTCAAGATCATATGGTAAATTGACCTTCCTGCATGAATCTTCATACCATGAATTGTTTTCATAAAAAACTACATCTCTGCTTACCAAGAATCCTTTGTTGGTAGGGTTGGTCTTCTTCCATTCCAAGCCTCATATGGAGTCATCCCATCAAGGGATTTTGAAGGCAACCTGTTAATCAAGTAAGTGGCTGTATGTTGGAAGCAGCCAGAGGCATAGAAGACGCGGAAGCATGTAACGACGGAGCAGGGAGCCAGTCAAATCTTTTTTCAAAGAATTATGTTTTCAAATACTTTCCAAAAACCTCCAACAGTGATTTTTATCACTATTGTAACATATGTAACATAGAAAACCCCATTTTGTAATCCATAGCTCCATTTTTGTGCAAGCTGAGGAGTCCTCGAGCTTGAGGAGCTTAGGTAGAACAAGCGTATCAATTTTCGTTATTTTTAGACACCGTTTACCCTTTCAAATAGCATCTAGGACCTATTTTTTAACTATGCCGGTCACTAGATGTGAAACCGGTCAAAACTAGTCTAGAAACTATAAAAAGAGCTAGAGAGCTCATTTTTGAGGTTAGCTTGTTTGAGGTTAGAGTTCTTTTGAGCTTGTAATAGTGTTCTTGGGTAATAGAGTTGATTTCTCACCTTCCATTGTGTCTTGCTTGTCTCTTCGTAGTGTGTGTGTATGTTGTGTGTGCATTTCTATGCTTCTCACCTTCACTCTCACTTCATCTCACATTCACGATCTTCATATCACTCCTATCTCTTCCGCGGATTGACATTAAGGAGGTGGAGCTTCTTAACGTGGTTCTCACCATTGTGCTAGAGCAACACCAAATTTGGCGCCGTTGCCGGGATTGAGTCTAGGACGAATGTGTGATGGTAAGAGTATAGCAAGAAGTAGCGTTGGAAGGTAAAAATTTCAGTTTTTGTTGTTGTTTTTACTTAGTTTTTAGTGTTTTTCACCTCCCCCACACTCCATCTTCATCACCGCATCATCATCTTCATCTCCAAAAAAAATCAGAAAATTCACCATATCCACCCATTCTCCTCATTTCCCCTCATTTGTGCATGCGAGAGAGTGAGAGAGAGCTTTTGTGCTTGTGTGTACTTTTGTTTTCTTGAGTTTTCTTGCAGGTACAGAGCTCCAGTGCATCAGGAAAGCTTGGAAAAGGTAAAATTCTCAGTTTCTGTCAGAAATTTCTGACTGTGTCAGACCATCGCGATGGTCTACAAAGTTCGGAATTTGAAGAAGGTGACCACACCAGCGTGTAGAGCACACTTGCGCCTCTAGGAATCCATACTTGCATTGCAAAAAATCATACTTTGGTGGACCATCGCGACGGTCTCAGACCATCGCGATTGTGTCACACCATCGCGATAGGCTCACGCCATCGCGACGGCTCGGCCGGACCATCGCGACGGTCTCACGCCATCGCGATGGTTCAGTTGGACCATCGCGACGGTTCACGGACCATCGCGGCTGTTCGGTTGACCCCACACCATCGCGATTGGCTCACGTCATCGCGCCGACGGTGCCACGTGGCAAGTTGGACCATCGCGATTGGCTCACGCCATCGCGCCCTGACCATCGCGATTGGCTCAAGCCATCGCATCTGTGACCATCGCGACGGTTCACTTTGGACCATCGCGATTGTTCACGTTGACCATTGACTGACGCCATCGCGATTGTCCGCCTGATCGAGCCATCGCGACGGTTCACACTCACGCCATCGCGATTGTCCGCCTGATCGAGCCATCGCGACGGTTCACATTTACGCCATCGCGATTGTCCGCCTGTTCGAGCCATCGCGATTGTTCACTTTTGGACCATTGCGACCGTGCACTTCAGACCATCGCGATTGTTCACCCTCACGCCATCGCGACGGTCCCAGACCATCGCGATTGTCTCACACCATCGCGATTGTGCACCCCCATCGCAAATTTTAGGGTTTCATTTTTTGGCCTATTTTGGGGCTATTTTTGGGAAATTTTTGGGTGATTATATTCATAGGAGACCCCTTAGCTCATATTTGGAGAAAAACCTGTTTGTCAGTTTTTACCCCCCAGGGCCTGAACGGTCATAACTTTTTCATCCGAAGTCCGTTTTTTGAGCTTAATAGCTCATTAGAAAGCTCTTGATGAGTACTACGTGACCTCAACTGTTTTTTCTTAAAGGATATGTCTATTTTTAGATAAGCTATTTTGAGGTTGACCTAGTTTGGGACTAGGAAGCCAGGGGGCAAACATTGAAAAGTTGGGCAAAAGGGAAGGGACTTAAAAGGTGTATATACTCAAGTGCTTGATCATCCAACTGTGAATTGGTCTAATATTGGATTTTTCCAGGTCTAGCAAGGACAATCAAGGGCAACCAAGGCAAGGTAGTGAAGGGCATAAAGCTTGGGAAGTGCGGCTTGTTGGGCATCAGAGCAACCAGAAAAGCTGACTCGAGGTTGGAAGATTACTCAACCCCCTCAGTCAATTCTTAGCTTAGGCTAAACAGTAGCTTTTGTGGATTAAGACGATAGGAATGCCTCAAGTTCAAGAGAATTAAATTTATCAAGTTCAAGACTAAAGTAAAGGTGTGTGACTCGAAAACCTAAAGGAAGGAACATAAGTATGACGAAACGAGAACTCAAAGTACCACGGAAAGTCGAATTCCTGACGCATACATTAAGACAAGAATCTAAAGAAATCTAAAAAGAATCAAGAAAGTAATAACAAAGAATCATTGACGATCTGAGTGTGTACTGAGTGTGCAAGGAACAAAATTAATGAACCTTAGATCGGGCAAACATATAGGTAAGTCAGACCGACGAAGCCTTAGATCATCAGAGGCAAGTGTAAGAACTACTGCACGATCGTGGGCTTAGCAATTGAATAGTGATTACCCCTACGAGAGCTCAGACACTAGTGATTCAGAAATGGCATTTAGCACAGACAGACCAGAAGGAGGGTCGAATGTAGCCTATTTAGAAAAAACAGAAGGACCCTATAGAACGCAACTAGAGTTTCTCCGAACCAACCGCTTAGGTGCTCGCATCTATGAGGATGGTTTGCGAAGGCAAGTGGTGCAAATGCACAACCCCAATCAACC
>CM035410.1:176236273-176256273 GCA_020310875.1 Ceratopteris richardii
AACCCTAGTGGCCAATACTGTACAGTTGAGAGAAGATACACGAATCATACGGCTCAGGACTGCCCATACAACAAACAGACCGTGAGACAGAACTACCCGCAAGCATACCCGCAGCCAGGTAGGTATCAAGGCCAATACAATGCTCAGCCTTATTACTATAGGCCTCCTCAGAACTACCCATACTAGGCTCAACAGAGACCTCAACCTGTCTTAGCTCAGCAGCCACCCCCACCAGCGAATGTCATCTCAGTCAAATACGTTGCTGCAGAAGAGAACCTAAGTGGGGCCTTAGTGCCTTCTTCACCTTTGATCACAGAGGGTGACCCGAATTCAAACAGTTTTGACTCTACGCATGTAGATAGTCCACCCGCTTATTACACGGAGTCACCAGAACACGTAGAAACATATCATTATGATAGTCCACTAGTGGAACCTAGTTGGGAGCCCGACTATGCTAATGTGATGTACACAAACCCAAATCCACGACCCCAAGTAAGACAACAGAGACCACAGGGCCCTAGAGGACCATGCTTTAGGTGCCAAGGAGATCATTTCATAAAGGATTGTCCACATCCCCCGATATCAGGACAATCACAGTACTATAACATCCAAGGCTTTTGTGCCGATTGTGGCAAAGAGCACATAATCAAAGATTGCCCTAAGAACCCTGTTAATGCTTCGAATGTGACACCGATCAACGTGATAGGTATTGTAAATAACGCAGATGGATCCAACCCTACATACGTGCCTATCCAAGCTATAACAAGAGCCCAGGCGCTCTTACAGAACCAACAACTTAATCAGGAGAAAGTAGTCGGAACTAGTGAAGTTGCAGAATCTAGCAGTAAAAAGACAAAATCTTGGAAAGATTCTAGAGAAAGAATAAAGAGAAAGTGGAGTAAAAAGATAACTGAGTTGGAAGGAAGTTTAAAGGAATCTAGAGCCAAAATTCTAGAATTGACTTCACAGGAATTGAATCAAGAGAACCCAGCTCAGAAATCAGGATCAGTTTTAGCGGAACCCATACCAGAGAATCTAGACATGATGTTTCGTGCATATCAGGTTAGATTAAAAGAGGGACCTCAGGTAGCTGAAATGAGTAAAAACTACCCTCGAGCTGATCTAGAAATTGAGAGAACTAAACTTTGCATGAAGATGGTAGAATTAGCACAAGCTTTGTTCGAAGCCTCTAGATATCTTAATTGGAATAACATGGCAAAACCGGAATTACCTTTTCAAGGATTAATGGAGAGGCTAGAATATTTGATTGAAAGCAAAGAGAAAAAGGATCAGCATAGGAACCCTATTGTCTCAGAGACACAGGAAAGGAATGCACCATCCCTGTCTCAAGTACCCAATACAGAAAGTCAAGACAATTTGTCTTCCATACATAAATATTCACATGAATTTTTGAGAGAAATCCAAGAAGAGAAATGGAGAAAGGAACAAGGAACCCATCCTCCTATTCAAGAAATAGATGACTTGCAGGAACAATTTCCCCAAGATATTCCCTCTATTTACGATGATGTAGAGGAGGAACAACTGAGTGAACACACGGGATTTGAATCCAATTCTTTACAAGAATTACCTCAGTTCACAGGACCTTGGGAAGCAAAGTCCATCAGTATGAGAGCACCCACGATAATAGTGAGGAATGAAGAATCAGTAATCCCTAGAAACACGGAAGTGATCAAGAATACCAAAGTACAATGTAATCTCACTCTAGAGGAGTTGTTAAAGGTAAAACCAGAATTGTGGAAACATGTAGCAAATCAATTCCCCGAGCTTGCTACTACTCCCTCATAAATAGGATCACAAAATAAGGTACCAGAGATACCTGTAGAAAAGATTGGAGATGTAAGTGAAGGAGAGGAAGGTAACACTTATCTTCCGATAACCCATCAGGGCTACACCACGAAAGCCATCTTAGATTCAGGAGCTGGAGTAGCCATAGCTACCACCGCTTTATGGAAATGTTGGGGTAAGCCAGCATTAAGACTCACCAGGATGAAGCTACAAATGGCTGACGGACACATAGAAAAACCATTAGGCTTACTAGAAGGCATATCTCTCACCACTTGTGGTGTAGAATTTGAGCATACCTTTGCCATTTGTGATTTTGCAAAAAATCATGCTTATGAGATGATATTCGGACGACCATTCATGCGTCAATTGCAAATTGTACAAGATTGGGGAACTAATTCTTTGTACTTGCAACATTTAGGAGTGACTACCAAAGTCAATCTTAAAGACTATTCACATCGAGATGTACCCCCAATACAATGGAATACCATCCATAAGACACCAGTAGAGACAGAATCCGTGCACTCATTAGAATCAGATCCTTCTTGGTTGCATGAGGATACTCATTTATGGATGTGTAAAGTAGCAAAACAAGAGGAAGAAAGGTTAGAAACCAGGACCTTAGGAGCAGAACAACATCCACGAACTCTTCAAGACCCAGCTTACGCGCCTGTAGTATTCCCTGACGAAGAGTTTGAACCCCATGGTTGGGCAGAAATCCTAGCAACCATGGATGTAGCCATCAATGAAGAACAATGGACACCCCACTGTGACGAGGATGGCTATGACATCTCAGTTTTCACTATAGAGCCAATCATGTGCGATTCAATTTTAGAAGAGTGTGAACCTAACACTGATGCATTTGAGGATGCAAGTGATTTTGATTTAGAATCAATTATCATGGACCCACCTTTTGCATCAGAAGAAGAATATTTTTTCGAAGTAGAGACTCACCCTCAGAGACACGAGGAGATTACGAATGAGGTGAGGTTAGCCACTCAAGTGACTACTAAGAGTGAAGGCAAGAAAAGAAAGAAGAAAGAAACCATGTCAAAAAAAGAAGAATCTTTGTTTGAAGTACCCGAGAACTTCAAGAAATATGAAATCGAAGATAGAAGGATCATGGTACGAATGCCTAATAGAAAGGCGAATGACGGACAAGTATATGATAACCGAGAGAAAACCAAGAAAATAATCGTAGCCATAGAAGGAGAAGAAGAAAAATGTACATACATAGGGCATGATTTGACAACTGAAGAAGAAGAAGAGCTAGTTGCCCTATTGCGCGAATATAGAGATGTTTTTGCTTGGACTTACAAAGATTTGAAAGGAGTAGATCCAGATATATGTTCTCATAGAATCCCTATGACTCCAGATGCAAAACCTACGAAACAGAAACCTTACACGTACAATGATAACTACGCTGCTAAGATTAAAGAGGAGATAGATCCGCTTGATAGAAGCAGGATTCATTTACGAAATTGAGCATACCGAATGGGTATCCCCCATTGTGGTTGTGCCCAAGAAGAACGGAAAATTGCGTGTGTGTATTAACCTTAAAAAAGTTAATGCCGCCACGATTAGAGACAGTTATCCTCTTCCTATCATGGAACACTTATTGGAAAGAGTTGCGGGCAAGGAAGTTTACAGCTTTCTTGATGGATTCTCAGGCTATAATCAAGCCATTGCTCCAGAGGACCAACACAAGACGGCATTTGCCACTGAATGGGGCATATTTGCATTTCGGGTAATGCCATTTGGCTTAACAAATGCACCCGCCACTTTCCAGCGACTCATGTGTCATGTTTTTAAGGAATTCCTACGCAAGAGTTTGGAAGTATATGTCGATGACATATGTGCTCATTCTAATATCAGGCAGACGCATATCCCAGAGTTAAGACAAATATTTGACAAATGTCGAGAATATCAGGTTTGTTTGAACCCAGAAAAATGCGTTCTCATGGTCAGACAAGGCAAAATTCTAGGACACATTGTGTCAAAAAATGGAATCTCTACGGATGAGGAAAAAGTGAAGGTAATTGCAGAATTACCTAGACCAACTAACGTGAAAGAGGTACAGGCATTTATGGGCCATTGTGGTTATTATAGGAGATTCATACACATGTATGCAATCATAGCCAAGCCTTTGTACTCTCTTTTAACCAATTTTGAATGGACAAATGAATGTGAAAATTCATTCAATGAACTTAAACGACGCTTGTGCTCAGCACCTATATTGACAACCCCGGATTGGAGTAAGCCATTCCATGTACATGTGGATGCATCCAATTACGCCATAGGATGTGTGTTAGCACAACCCACAAATGAAGGTAACGTAGATCTCCCCATAGCTTACGCGAGTAGACAATTGAACGCAGCAGAAAGAAATTACACCACGACGGAACGAGAAGGATTAGGGATGATCTACGCAGTAAAGAAGTTTAGGCACTACTTGTTGGCCAACAAATTCAAGTTCTTTACCGATCATCAAGCCCTATTGTACTTAGTCAACAAGCCATGTAACACAGGACGACTAATACGTTGGTTTCCATTACTCATGGAGTATGATTTTGAAGTAGTAGTCAGGAAAGGAAAGACACATCTTAGAGCTGACCACCTTTCGAGATTAACCTCAGGAGAAGCTCCTCAAGGAATAGCGGATGAATTACCAGATGCTTATTTGTTTAATCTTGAGATAGCACCAGAATGGGCTAAACCTATAGTCCCTATTCTGACATACAGACCCAAGAATCCTAAGATAAAGATCAAAGAAGGAGAGATTACCAAATCTCAGAGATACCAAATCATAGCAGGAAGCATATATAAACAGGATAATCAAAAGATTCTTGCTTGTTGTGTAGATGAATCAGAACATGCAAATTGGTTGCAATTAGCACACGTAGGTGCATTAAAGCAACATCATTCGAAACATCGAACACTACAGACTCTACATAGATTAGGAGTATATTGGCCTACGATGGAAGCAGATGTCTACAGGTTGTGTAAGGAATGCCATGTTTGTTGTGAAAGACCACCAGTAGAGCATGCTACACTATATCACGTGTCTCTCACACCAGACTAGAGTGAATAATTAGTGACATACTTGAGGACGAAGACATTCCCTCAAGGAATGACTTTAGCATGACAACACAGTCTAGAGCAGGAAGCTCAAGATTATTCACTTATTGGCGATAACCTATACAAAAGAGGACGAGATGGATATCTAAGACAATGTGTTCATGAGAGCGATTATCTGAGCATACTAGAGACCGCACACCAAGGTGTTGATGGAGGTCATTTTGGACCCGATAGGATAATCAAAGCCATCCTCTTTGCAGGATTATGGTGGCCCACTCTTCACATGGATGCTCATACCTATGTAAAGAGATGTGATGTGTGCCAAAGAACTCAGTTTCCTACTCGCAGAGATGAAATGCCATTGAAACCCATGATGGGCGGACGTGCATTTTCTAAGTGGGGTATAGACTTTGTAGGACCCATTAACCCCCCTGCAAAAGGTACACATGCTGAATACATTATTGTTGCCACAGATTATCTTACGAAATGGGTAGAGGCAAAAGCCACGAAAAAGAATGATGCACACACAACTGCAAAATTCTTATTTGAGAATGTCTTTACAAGATATGGACTGCCTATAGAGTTAGTGAGCGATCGAGGCACTCACTTTCTAAACCAAGTCATTGAATATTTGTTACAGGATTTTATGGTGATTCACAAGAAATCCGCACCATATCATCCTCAGGCCAACGGTCAGGCTGAAAGCACTAATAAGATCCTTTGTAATGTACTCACGAAACTCGTGAACAACAAACGTTCAGATTGGGACAAACAGTTACACCACGCTGTTTGGGCATATCGAGTGGCCTACAAGACCGTACTCAATGCAACTCCCTTTTAGATGGTTTTTGGTCAGAATGTTGTGCTTCCTTTGGACTTCTTGATACCGACCCTTAAGGTTGCACAAGAACATCAGTGGACCGGCCATGAATTATCAGCAAGAATAATGGACTTGGAAGGATTAGGAGAAACCAGGCTAAAGGAAGCAGCAGGAATATATGCAGCGAAGAAGCGACAGAAAGCATATTTTGATGCACATGTGAAAGATAAAGGCCTAAAAGAAGGAGATTTAGTTCTAGTATATACGCTAAAGCAACACACACCTAAGTTAGAAAAGCGAGGTTATGGACCTATGATCATTAACAGACTCTCAACAAGTGGAGCAGTACAGTTAGCCACCTTAGAAGGAGACGTAATGCCTAATTATATTAGTGGTTGTAGAGTCAAGCTATATCAGGAACCTCTTACTGAGGATATGCTTAGACGACTCACGTTGGCAAAGAAGCGTAAGGAGGAAGAAAATAGAATACGAGTGGAAGCTCAGGCAGAAGCAATAGAACGCATTAAACGCATGAAGTTAAGAAGACAAGGACTAGGGAGAGAACATTATAACCATCTGGAAACTACACCCAGATATCCCATGGCCATGTGTCAAGTCATCATCCTAGCATAATGGACAGGAGACCATTCATTACAGTTAGGCTAGAGCACGGCAACCCTTGCCAAGAGCTCAGGGCTTTAATTGATTCAGGTGTTGCGACTAGTGCGATTAGATGGTCCCACTATAAGGATTTAGGAATAGAAATGCGGCCAATTGAGGCATACCTCATAGGGCTAGGAGGCATGGAAACCCCTTGCATGGGTGAGGTGGACCTTCCTATCCTCATTAAGGATGTGACCATGACAGCGAAGCTACTAGTGTGCCATGATGACGACCTGATAGAACCCCTAATCCTTGGCCAAGATTGGCTATACGATCACTCAGTGGACCTAAATCTTAGACAAGGCTCCTTACAGATTAGAACCTTAGAACAGAAGCGAGTGATACCGCTTGACTTCCCTAATGGCATTCCAACTGAGGTTTGTAACCCTAGACCCTATGAAATGCATGCGACGGAAGACCGGGAGATCTTGGGTCAGATCAGTCACGTTACGTCTACACCAACCCACTCGGGCTTGGCTATGGATAGTTGTCAATCAAAAGGACGACAGGAGATCTTCCCTGGGGCTTCCTGCAAACTAGAAGGGGCAGCTACCCAACCGCTAGGGCAGATGGACACAATCAGCGGTCAGGTGGGTTGCATCAGCGGCCAAATGAGCACAACACCCTATGGTGCTCATCCTTCCAAACTTGCTGCGGACTGGCCTAGATTAAAGATAAATAACGAATCACTTCCTAATGGGCAGGTCACGCAAGTGTTGGATCTCCCTTCTTTTCCAAAGCAGAGCATCCAATGGACCTCTCAAACCCAGCCACGAGCGAGTCAACCACAACAGAGGAACCCAGACCGACGACACCACCAGACAAGGCAAAGAAAGCAGCAGTATCAACATCACAGAACAAGTGGCATGAAACAAATATGGGTGCCAAAAGGACAACAACCACAGGCTATTGGCAACACTGCAGACGAGAACAGGACAAAGTTGCAACAAAAGCAGAGTCAGCATCCAAAGTCCCCTTGATCTTCTTCCCCAAGTACAAATACTCGGCAGATTTGGATTGCCAAGAAGTATCTTATCAATCGACCCACACCCATGCAGATTTGGGTACCCAAACAATGTATTATAGCCCAACCCTCAAGCCATGTAATATATACCCCTCAGAAATCTTTCCATCCTTCAATACCACCAAACCCGTTACCACTTTTCGTCCCTCAGCAGAAACACACCACCCACTCAAAGACTCTTAGGAAATGGATACCGAAACGTATCTAGACGTCTTCTTGTACCCCCTTATCTAACAATTCTCCCACCCCATTTAAACTCCACCCTTGTAATAATTCACCCTCAACCAAACCTTGTATAAATTCATACACCAAAACCCCACATCATGCATAATAAAAGCTCATAAAGAAATGTATGCATAATCTGACAATGTAGGTGTCTAGAGACATGCATTAGCTCTGCAAAAAATCATGGCATCAATCACTTCACGACACTTGGCTACACGGGTTACACATCGGTTATGGAAAGGGATTGCGGTCTCACCTTAATGGGATTATAATTAATTTCCATGCTAATGTGCTAATCTTTTGTAGCAGATCTTTTCCATTAGCTCGTCAGTCATCATGCAAACCGAAGAAGGACCATCAGAAGCTCGCCCAAGCACACCAATGGCCAATATTGGAGAATTACTCGCGGAATCTTATCCTACGATGCAACCACCAGAGTTTCAAGGTTTTCCAAGACCCATGCCAATCGATGATCCTCCTAGAGGATATACTGAGAAGATTCATCATAATTCTCACTGGTTTCAAGGCCTAGCAGGACCATTAGCGGAAGCTGATTTCATATTTGAGGCCAATTTGGCATTTGATCTTCGCACATGGACCAAGTACCAGTTCTTTTCAAGAGAATTTGAAGGACTGCAGAATACACAAGATTTAACGCACGTTTGGGCACGAGCGGGATTTACAGAATATTTTAGTGACCCTCTGCCTAAACCCGATTTTTACAGATGCTTTTACCTAGTAACCACCTTGACAGCTTCAGAGAACAAGGATCTACCCGAAACATTCATGTTACCATCCTTGGTAAATGACCCTCCATTCAGAAGGTTTTATTTGTCCAAAGATTTAATTCATGCAGCTCTCAAAATACATGGAACACATACTCCGACGGAGAGAGAACGGCTAGTCCCAGAGCAGATGAAACGTGGTGATGTTACTAAGTGGGAGGATATTTCAGCTATAACCCCTGAGCTCTCCAAGCCATTGCGGATATGCATGCAGCATTTTGCTTTCCCAGCTCAAGATCGTTTTACCATGCCCCACAAGAGAATCTGGTTTGGTTTATACTTAGCATGTACTAGACCTCAAACGGTTGATCTAGCTAGCTGGATAATTGATCAGCTCTATTTGGCACAACATAGATGGGAACGAAAGAAAGTCATCAATGGATGTTGTGCACTTACAAGGATTATATACATGTGTTTGGCATATGATTTACCCGTAGAGCGCGCCATGACTAGTGAGGAATTGAAGGCATTTAAAGGAACCACAAAGAAAGCTAGAAAGGCTAGCAAAGGCAGAGCCGGAAAGTGGATGAGAGGCACTATGCCATGCCTACAAGTCCTAGAATCACCCTCACCACAACCATCTCCAGAGCAGTCACCGACAGCAGCCACTCCCACAGTACAACCGATTCGTATCAGATTATCAAGACCAATTGTAACGGAGGGCACCACCAGTACTGTTGCACCCCAAGCAGCCACAACCGCAGAACCTATCACCACAGTAGCTGAAATTCCCACCACCATTGGTGCGGAAGCGTTCTCTTTTCCAATACCCCATTTAGAAGCAGAACAAACAGCACCACTGGATCCAACTTTTGATTTTGAGATGCACGATGCATTCTCCAATGAGTTCCAGTTTTCAGAAGGACAATTGTTTTCTCAAGAATTTGAAAGGCCTAGCTACCCTACCACACCCAGGGATCAGCCACAAGGACAGATTGTGTCTAGCTCTGATGACGAAAGAACAGCAACCGATGACGATGAAGGCGATGATGAAGCAAGCCAGGGCACTATCAAATCCCAAGAGCATGAACAGACAGATGGCCAAGGCCAACAAACAGACACACATGGTGATATAAGTACCCATGAAGATGAAACTTACGAAGCAGCCGCTTACACACTGGCTATTAAGAAGTTGTATAGAACTATGGAAAAGGTTTGGGCACGCAAAAAGCTGACTGAGGAAGAGAGTCAAGCGATAATAGAACAAGAACTTGTCACAGGCGGATTCGAAGACGCATACATCAAAGGATTCAGAGAGTTAGTCAAATCAGTAGGCTCCAACTAAGCACTTAGGTACTTGCAAAGAAAGCCACTACCACAGTTTGACCCCCGCAGAGTACGACTACTTTCAAAGCCCGGCAAATACATTCGTGTACCAACAGGAGCACAATCTTCAGAACAAGCCAGGGAGGCACGCCTCGTCCCCAAAAGTTTGTTGGCAGTAGAAACCATCCTTGTAGATTCCCCACCCCGCGCTACAACTGTACATACCTCAGTAGTCACTGAAGTACCGACCACCCCAACCGCTCCTCCATCATCGCCAGTCCATCCACCCTCCCCTCTTCACCCTCCTTCCCCCAGACCAACATCTTCATTCGCCGGTGACGTAGCAGAAATCGTCTTTACGACCACTAACCCCACAATTCCCGCACCCACTAGACCTAGTCTACCCCCTCACCCATCCACCTTTCCATTCAACCCATTCCTCCATCCAGCTTTTCCATCCTTCCCCACAACTCCTAGACCTCTTTTTCCATTCCCACCGCCATTAACCTTCTCCCCCGTCTCACCTCCCCGACCCATGGTAACCCCTATTTCCCCTTTCCACCCAGCTGCACCAGCCAGTCCCCCTGTAAATTACTCCTCAACCTTTGTAAATCCCGTATTTACATCAGCACAAGCACCCACAGTCACACCCATATTCACGGTCACTGCACTGGACACGTCCAATGACATGGACATCTCACCACCCACTGCACCATCACTCACTTCACTCACGGCACAAACATTTTTAGGCACATCACAATTTTCAACAATCACTACAACATCCACCTTCCCACCCCCATTCCCCGTTCCCTTTGCATCTACACCCACTGCATCTTTATTTAGCACCCCATTAATACTATCACCCACTGTAGATAATGCATTTCGACAGATATTCATGTGTATGACGCAAGTCAGAGATGAGTTCACATCTCTTGGCGATAATTACCAGCAGCTGCAAAGGACAACCAATGACTTACAGTCGCAGCTTAATTTATTGTCTATTGAGAATGCCTCACTGAACACCCGCTACCAAGAATTACGAGAGGCCTATCATAAATTAGAACTAGAAAGTGCAGAAAAGACCAAAGAAGCCACTGCTGACCTGGATAACTTATTAAGAGCCCAGACAATGCGCAACGCAACGCTAACGAGAAATATGGGCTTACTCAGAAAACATCTAGCAGTAGCAAAGGAAGAAAACCAGCGCTTACAGGACCAGAATCACGAAAACTTAGAAGCAGCCCTAGACCATCCAGACCAACCACTGAGTCCTAGTCGGTTCAAAGCCATTCCCTCACACTCAATGAGGATGCTGCTAGAAGATCATGTAAGATTGCTAGATGAATACGACTGCATGAACGAGGAGTTACAGAAACTCAAAGAAGATCACAAATTACTCCAGTTACGAGCACCGGCACACCAAGACATGCCAGCACCTGTGGACCCCTCTCCTGACATCTTAGAGGAACTCAACTCATTACGGGCCTAGGTATCGAACCTTGAATCAAGGATTGCAGTATATGAAGCACCACCAAGGCCAGATTCCCCACCTGAGCTTCCAGCTGAGGAAGAAACTGTCACCATCCCGGTGGAGGAAACGTTTGAAGAGGCGTACGAGCTACAACCCATCCCAGGCGGATGCGTCACGGCCGACGGCCAGATGACTTACGAACTCCCGACCCCCGCGTGGATGAAGACAATTGAAGAACTTGGGACCACACACTCAGCTAGAGTAGAGGCACAATTACATGCCATGGTGATGATAGAAGAAAGAATTTTACAATCTCCATTCTTTGCTCATTTGGCCCCGCGACGATACATATCTGGGCATGAGCTACAGTATAAACCGTATTTCATGTTAATGGCCGAATACCAGTTAGCCATTGAGAAAGAGACAGGTAAGAAACCATCGCATGCGACTCAATTCGAAGAGGACGATCTACCACTCGATGCGCAGCAAGGAGAGATCTATCAACCAGAGTGGCGAAAAGATTTACTACAGAAGTATCCAGAAATGATGAGTACATGGGTAAAGGCACCTTTGCATTTGAAGTACAACCCGTGTTGGGGACCAGTGCCACGACGCCGCTCCTGGACTGCCTTTGCTATTAAGGTACAAAACAATAAGCAGTGCCAAGACTGGTTGAATTACCCCTATTTTAAGCCACCCATTGAGTTACCAACTGTAGGCTACATGATGGCTACAATTCGCCACTGGCTCCCTAGATTAAAGCATATGGACGATATAGCAGCGCACATGACTGTCAAAATCTTTGACATGATGCAAATGATTTTTAAAGTCTTTTGACGCGTCAAGGCACCTCATGTCAACACCCCGGGCTTTGAGCATGGCAATTTCGATATAGTATATGATATGAGTACAACGCCATCGCTACGGGTGTGTTATGCATGGCATTGCAGAATAAAGTACCTACCGGCGTGCTACAAGCAGACGTTCGAAGAGATGTTCACAACCGGCTTCTGGGAATACCATTCAGAGGTATTCATAAGCAGACCTACACATTTATTACACTTATTTGCCTGTGAACGAATCGTCTATTCCACACACTATCAGCTCCCGCCACCGAAAGAACCGCAACCAATCGACTGGGAGAAACTCGAGGCAGATCTGGCCCGAGGCATTCGTATCTCCGAGCACACCCTCGCTCAAGACCTCCTACGGAACTATATCCGGCACACCTCACAACAAGGTTCTATCAGGGACGACAAAAGCGAGAGGGAGGGGGGTGTTGGAAGCAGCCAGAGGCATAGAAGACGCGGAAGCATGTAACGACGGAGCAAGGAGCCAGTCAAATCTTTTTTCAAAGAATTATGTTTTCAAATACTTTCCAAAAACCTCCAACAGTGATTTTTATCACTATTGTAACATATGTAACATAGAAAACCCCATTTTGTAATCCATAGCTCCATTTTTGTGCAAGCCGAGGAGTCCTCGAGCTTGAGGAGCTTAGGTAGAACAAGCGTATCAATTTTCGTTATTTTTAGACACCGTTTACCCTTTCAAATAGCATCTAGGACCTATTTTTTAACTATGCCGGTCACTAGATGTGAAACCGGTCAAAACTAGTCTAGAAACTATAAAAAGAGCTAGAGAGCTCATTTTTGAGGTTAGCTTGTTTGAGGTTAGAGTTCTTTTGAGCTTGTAATAGTGTTCTTGGGTAATAGAGTTGATTTCTCACCTTCCATTGTGTCTTGCTTGTCTCTTTGTAGTGTGTGTGTATGTTGTGTGCATTTCTATGCTTCTCACCTTCACTCTCACTTCATCTCACATTCACGATCTTCATATCACTCCTATCTCTTCCGCGGATTGACATTAAGGAGGTGGAGCTTCTTAACGTGGTTCTCACCATTGTGCTAGAGCAACACTGTAGATACAGCCTCAGCCCATAAGTAATTAGGTAAATTCTTTTCATTTAACATAGACGTTGCAGCTTCAACAATTGTCTTATTCCTCCTTTCTGCCACTTCATTTTGCTCAGGAGTGTACCTTGTAGTTACCTCTCTTTTGATTCCTCTTTCTTGAAGAAAAGAATCAAACTCATGGGAGAAGTATTCTCCCCCTCCATCTAACCTTAGCCTTTTTAGTGATTTACCTGTTTGATTCTCCAAAAGAGCCAAATATCTTTTGAAACATGAAAAAACTTCATCTTTGTGTTTCATAAAGAATAGGATAGTCCATCTGCTGCAATCATCAATAAAGGAGACATAATAACTTGATCCAGATATTGAAGCTTCCTTGCTAGGTCCCCATACATCTGTATGAACCAACTCCAAGAGATCTCCATGTATATAACCTTTCTTCATGAATGGTAACCTGTGAGACTTTCCAAATTGACATGCACTACACTTATAAATCATATGTTGTTTTGACAAGTTAGGGAGTCCAAGTACACTTTGGTCCTTGCAAATTTGCTTTAATGACCTTTCACCAATATGTGCTAACCTTTTGTGCCATACTTCCAATTCTGTGAGTGTCTGACTACCATAATTAAAGAGAGCAATGTTTCTAGTGTCTTGTAATTCAAATGTGAACAATCTACCTACCTTTTCACCTTTTGCAATTCTTCGAAATCCTTGAGTTGGATCTTCAACAAATGCTCCTGCTTTTGTGAACCTGACTTGCAACCCTTTCTCTACTATCTGCCCAACACTTATCAAATTCTTTGTAATGGTAGGGACATAGAGTACCTTACTGAGTAGGTTGATGTTTCCATCAGGTGATTTGACATTGCCTATTTTCTCCACAGGATGTCTTGTATCATCTCTTGTTTGTACCTCATGCTTACTCCTTGGATCTTCTAAATCTGATAGGAGTGGCACATTTCCTGCCACATGATTTGAACAACCTGAATCCATGTAGAAAACATGCTCATAAGATTTACCTTGTGGCATAGCCATGTTCATGATCAACAATGAATCCTCTTTGTTTGAGTCTTCTGTGTAGTTATTGAAGTCTCTCCTTCCTTTGTAGCCTCCTTGATAGTTTGAATGATTGTAGTTGTTGTATTTGCCATGATAATTGTTGAACCTTACTCTTGAGTAGCCATAACTTCCTCTATTGCATCCTCTACCTCTTTGATTCCTGGAATTCCTAAAGCAATTTTCAGTTGTATGATTAGTTAATCCACAAATAGAACATGACTTGGAGTCTTGGGATCTCCCCCTGCCTTGTCTACCTCCTCTTCCTCTACCTCTGCCATGTCTTCGTCTACCTGCATAGTTAGCTTGATATGTACCTGCTTCATCATCTACTTTCTTTGCCTTTCCTTTGTTATCTTTGGACTTGCTTTTATCAGTGTATAAAGCTGAAGATTGATTACCTTTAGAGCTTTCTCCATTTTTGATAAGCTTTGCCTCTTGAGTAAGTAGTTGTCCAATGAGTGTATTGAAATCAGGTACATGCATGTCCATGTACAAATCCATAGCTGTGGTGAATGCTTCCCACTTGTCATCTGCCTTCAAGCCATTGATGACCTGCCTTACAATTTGCTCTTCATCTATTACCTCTCCAATGCTTCCCAACTGATCTGCTATGTTCTTGAGCTTTGTGACAAAATTAGTCACATTTTGTTTGGGAGCCTTCTTGAGAGTTATGAAATCTAGCCATAGTTGATGCTTCCTAGCTTTGGTACTTGAAGAAAAAAAGGCTTCAAGTGCATCCCACACTTCCTGAGATGTCTTACAACTTCTAATGTGAGGCAAAAAAAATCTGAGATAGAGTTGAGTGTTGATGACACGGCAAAGACTCGAACCTTGTGAAGCCTGCGGAATTCGCCGCGCTAGTGAAGGTGGCTAAGCTAGAGTGATATTAGAACACCTCTATAATCAGCAGTAGCTTAGCAAAGTTTCTGTCACTCAAACATATAGGATTGTGTTTGGAATTCACTAAAAATTCAACCGGAACTTCAACGGACTATCACCGTAATTATACCGGAATCTTACCGAAATCAACTGTGATTGTGTTTGTAATTACTTCAAGTGTATATAGATGAAGTAAGGAAGTGATGCGTGAACTTCCTTCACTGAATGAACTCTTTCTGAAGTTTAAAGAAAAACTTCACCAGTTCAGAGTGCCTTTTTCCGGTCAGACTTTGTATTGTGTGTACATATCCATTTCACCGAAATCTTTGATGACTGATAGTAGAGATGTCTAACTACAAGATAAACTATCTCTCATACAAAACTTTGCATTATTCTGCGAGATCTACTTTGTTGTTCTACCGGAAAACACTTTTACTGAGAAAAAACTGTAATTGACCAAAAAATACGTTTACTGAGAAGACTGTAACTGTTAACTAACTTTATACTGTAACATGTAAGTACTCAGATTTCTTCACATACAAACAAATGCGTGCATACTTCCACATGAACATGTGTTTTCTATTATAGAAGATGTGTACAAAACTAGCTTGGCCTCTTCTTGCTCAAGCTATAGAAACTCTCCTACATTGAGTAGTTTCTTCTTACCATCTCTCTTAGATGAATACGTGACATTTCAGGTTTCTGTTATTCATCTTTACATACGCAATCTCTGGAGTCTTCTAGACCCATTCTTGATTTCTATATGCGCTCTATTCGCACTACACGCTCTTCTCCCGTGCACTCATGCTCTCTATTTTTTTCGTTCTCATCTTTCTTTATATACAGTTTTGATCCGGTGTAACAAACTCTAATTTTGGAAGTTTCTACGCTGTACATTACAGTCGTGAATTTGTCCCTTCACTAAGGCTTTGATTTTCTGAATACTTTGATTTTGCTTCTCTTTATCTTTCTTTTTCTGTCTGTATGTCAAATTCATGAGTGATTCTTCAACAGCTCCCCCTCAATCACTAATTTGACTCTTCTTGTCTTTCATATATTTTTCTTTCTTTTATACCTGCCATTTCTTTGAATCTACTTGTCTTTGTTCCATCCAAGCTCTTTGTCAAAATGTCTGTAATCTGATCTTTTGTTGGAGTGTATACTATTTCTATCTCCTTCTCCATTACCTTTTCCCTCAAGAAATGATATGAATCTCTATGTGCTTTGTTCTTGCATGAAATACTGGATTTGCTACAAGATACAACGAGCTCATATTATCTCCATGTATGATAGGTATACCTTGATCAATACCCATGCTTTTGAACAAGGTCTGCATCCATATCACTTCTTTAGCTGCTTCTACAAGTCCTTTATATTCTGCTTTTGTTGACGATAAAGCCACTGTGTGTTGTTTCTTCGAACACCAGCTTACTAGCTTAACTCCTAGGTATATCATATACCCATGTGTTGATCTTCTGTCATCTTGACTTCCTGCCCAGTCTGAGTCACTAAATGCTCTCAGATTTATATCTGACGTAAAAGGATAATATAATCCTTCTTTTATAGTTCTTTTGATATATCTAAGAACTCTTTGTCCTGCAAACCAATGTTGATCCTTCGGACAATGCATGAACTGTGAGAGAACTCCTACTGCATAATTGAGATCCGGTCTTGTTAGTGTAGCATAAATTAGACTTCCCAGTAACGGCTGATACTTTCTCATATCTTTAAACTCTACACCACTATATTTGTTGAGTTTATGATTTACTTCAAGCGGTGTTGAAGCTTCTCTGCAATTCTCCATGTTAAACTTCTTCAGTAAGTTTAAGAGATACCTTTGTTGCGAAATATATACACCATGATCTGTGTATGTGATTTCCATTCCAAGAAAGTATGATAACTTTCCTAGATCACTGATCTTAAACTCCTTTTCAAGCAGTCTCTTTACTTCTTTAATTCCTTCATCTGAGGTACCTGTGATTATAATGTCATCTACATAAATACAAATGTAGATCATACCTTCTTTTGTTCTCTTGATGAGTAGACTTGCATTTGCCTTCGAACTTTGGTATCCAAGTTCATTGAGATATTTCAGAAGTCTGTAATTCCAAGCTCTTAGAGCTTGCTTCAATCCATAAAGTGCTTTTCTTAACCTGCAAACAAAATTTGGGTATCTGGAACTTACAAACCCTTCAGGTTGTTCCATATAGACTTCATCTGATATATATCCATTCAGAAATGCATTCTTGATATCCAGCTAACTTAGCTTCCATCCTTTTGATGCTGCTATAGCAATCACTGTCCTTATGGTTGACATCCTTGCCACCGGACTAAACGTCTCATCATAATCTATGCCATGCATCTGAGCATAGCCCTTGACAACCAGTCTAGCTTTGTATCTGGTTATCCTTCCATCTGCAAGTTTCTTAACTTTGAAAACCCATTTATTTCCAATTACTTTCTTACTATTTGGTTTAGGAACAAGTTCCCATGTCTTGTTATCCTCCAATGCGCTGAACTCTTCTTCCATTGCTTCTTCCCATTGCTTCTTGCCTTTAGCTTCATCATAGTTCTGAGGTTCTTCATCATCTTTGACCATATATGCATAATTTTTTTGAGTTATATACGAAGTATCATAAGAATACCTTTCTGGTTGTCTTCTAATCCTGCTTGACCTTCTTGGTTCACATTCTTCATAAGTTTCTGAATACACTTCTTCATCAAATATAGGAACTTCTTCATTCCTTCTTGTTAATCCACTTCTGGATGTACTTGCTTGCATATAGTCTTCATCTCTATTCACCTGCACAATTGATTTCCCTTTCTCTTTTCTTCTTACCTCTTCTTCAGATTCTTCTGTTGTATGACTTTGATCTACATACCAGCTTTTCTGTTCATCAAATGTAACATCTCTAGAAACAATAAACTATTTTGTTAGAGGACTCCATAACCTGTATCCCATCTGCTTTTCATCATATCCGACGAACACATATTTTTCAGCTTTTGGTTCAAGCTTATGTCTCATTTATGTTGGTACATAAGCATAAGCTACTGATCCAAACACTTTGCAATGATCAAGTGTTGGTTTATTTCCCCACCAAGCTTCATAAGGGGTCATTCCATCTAAAGCTGTACACGGTAATCTATTTACCAAGTATGTAGCTGTATTTACAGCTTCAGCCCAAAGATAATTTGGACAATCTTTTTCTTTGAGCATAGCTCGTGCAAACTCAACTAGAGTTTGGTTCCTTCTTTCTGCTACACCATTTTGTTGTGGTGTATACCTGCAGGTTATTTCTCTCTTAATACCTGCATTCCAAAGATAATCATTGAACTCTCGGGAGAAGTATTCTCCCCCTCCATCAGGCCTCAGTCTCTTAAGCTTTCGACCTATGTCTTTCAGCATATGCATGAAAATGCTTGAAGGTTTCAAATACTTCTGATCTTTCCTTCAAAACATATAACGTTATCCATCTTGTAGCATCATCAATGAATAAAACATAATACCTTGAGCCATTGATTGATCCTTCTTTTGTTGGACCCCATACATCTGTATGAATGAGTTCAAGTATTCCATCATGTTTGAATCCTTTCTTCTGGAAAGGTAACCTGTGGGCTTTTCCCATCTGACATGCTTCGTACTTATGAATCATATGTTGATTTTGTACATTCGATAATCCCAGTACTGACTGATTTGAAATCATAGCTTTTATTCCTCTTTCATTAAAATAACCTAATCTCTTATGCCAGAGATCAAGTTCTGTAATCACCTTTTCACCATGTGTGAGCAACGCTTGACCAATGTTCCCTTGTACTCTTAAAGTAAAGAGTCTACCTTCTTTCTTACCAGAGACGATCTGATGATATCCATTCTCGAGATCTTCTACAAATACTCCTTCATTTGAAACTCTGACCTAAAAACCTTTCTCAACTATCTATCCCACACTAATCAAATTTTTAGGTATTGTCAGAACATACAAAACATTGGTTAGCAAATCTGCTCCACTCTTACATTTCACTTTTCCAATTGAATGTACACTATGTCTCATATTGTCACCTATTTGAACAGTATGATTGGAATACCTTTTTCCAATCCTGACATCAGTTCTATATTTCCTGACAAATGATTAGAACATCTAGAATCAATGTAAAATACCTTTAGATCTTCATTATCTGATGTGCTGATTGAGTTCATCATCAATGATGTATGACTTTCATTCCGTGTGTCATTTGCATAGTTGTTGTAGGTGGTGTTGTAGGATTGATTCTGTCCCCAACTTCTTGCTCCACCTCTACCATAGCCTCCTCTTTGATTCTGTCTACCTCTTTGAAAATTACTCTGATATCTTCCGATTCTGCCTCTACTATTACTGTTCTGATTTTGATTTGGTCCTTGTTGATTGTGCCAACAATCGTGAGCTAGATGATTACTTAATCCACAAATCCAGCAAGCCTTCTTGTTGATATTCTAACTACCTCTTCCTCTTCCAAAACCTCTTGCTCTTCCTCTGCCAGTGCCTTTACCTCTTGCATAATAAGCCTGAGAACTCGACTCTTCTTCATCTTTTGACTTACCTTTATCTTTCTTCTTGTTCTTCATGTACATTGCAGAACTTTGTTCTTTATCTCCATCTCCTTTCAGGTCTTGCTCATATGTGAGCATCAAACCAAGCAACTGATTTAAATCTGGTACAAAATGATTTAAAGACAATTCAGTTGAGAGTACGAAAGGTTTCCACCTTTCATCTCCTCTCAAACCTGTGAGCAGTTGCGCTATCAATCTGTGATCAGCAATATCTTCATTTATGGATTATTTTGCGAGATCTACTTCGTTGTTCTACCAAAAAACATTTTTACTGAGAAAAAATTGTAACTGACCGAAAAATACGTTTACTGAGAAGTCTCTAACTGTTAACTAACTTTATACCGTAACATGTAAGTACTCAGATTTCTTCACATACAAACAAATGCGCGGAGACTTCCACATGAACATGTGTTTTCTATTAGAGAAGAT
>CM035410.1:176266273-176268773 GCA_020310875.1 Ceratopteris richardii
TATCAAATTTTTAGGAATAGTAGGAACATAAAGTACCTTGCTCAGGAGTGTACTTCCACTCTTTGTCTTCACTGATCCAATACTCTCCACTTTGTGTTTGGTATTGTCACCTGTTTGAACTGTATGTCCATTCACCTTTGCTTCCATATCAGTCATCAAGGATATATTGCCACTCAGATGAATGCTACATCCTGAGTCAATATAAAACACCCTTTGATCTTCTCCTACTGATTCATGAGTTGGATTCAAGATAAGAGTCATATCATCCTTCTGATCTGATGCATAGTTATAATAATTATTGTTGTAGGGCTGAGGTTGAAAGCTTCTTCCACCTCCTCTAGCATATGATGTCCTACCACCTCTTCCTCTGAAATTGCCTCTTTGGTTTCTGCCTCCTCTACCTCTTTGATTAAAACTCAGATTATTATTTCCTCCATTTTGATTGTTATACCAACAATCATTTGCCAAATGATTGGTTCTACCACAAATCCAACAAGCTTTAGTATTATCTTTGTTCTTAACTCCTCTTCCTTTACCTCTGAAATTCATTTTTCCTTCTGTAAAGTTAGCTTGGCTTGAAGATCCTTCATCATCAGTTGACTGCGTCCCTTTGCCATTCTTTTTCTTGTCCTTGGAGTACATGGCTTGACTTGCACTCCTATCATTATCTCCCTTAATGTCCTACTCAAAATTAGCATGTGTCCTAGCAATTGATTAAGATCAGGAGTAACGATCAAGTGACAATTCTATGGACAATATGAAAGGCTTCCACTTCTCATCTCCTCTCAGACCTGTAAGTATTTTCCTTACCAACTTATCCTCTTCAATGTCTTCATCTACTGCTCCCAAGCTATCTGCAATATCCTTCATCCTTGCCACATAATCAGAAATTGATTGTGAGCTCTTCTTCTTGAAAGTTGTAAATTCAGCCCATAGTGAGGACTTCCTTGACTTGGTTGTGTTTTGGAAATGCTCTTCCAAAGCATTCCAAACATCTGTTGCAATTTCCAATCCTCTAATGTGAGGTAGAAGATAATCATTTACAGCCATGTAAATGATGCTCCTAGCTTGAGCATCCTTTCTCATCCAAGTCTTCAAATCTGCAAGCTCTTCCCTAGTTGGAATACTAGGATCTGCAAATTCAGGCTTTTCTTCTTCTCCTGTAATGAATGCCATCAAATCTTTGCTCATGAGATGTGCCTCCATCCTCATGGACCAAGCTGGATAGTTCTCCCTATCTAGCTTATCAATCTGCAAGCTTTCTCCCATCTTTTGATCTTCTGTATCTGCAATTACTATGATTTATGATAGTAAAATGTACCTTTGATATGAAACTTCAATCCTTTTTTATCCTTCAAACTCGTGCTTTGTACTTCTGCAGGTTATCTCCGCGAATTTGTCCTTGTCCACCTTCGATTAGAAAAAACTTCAATATCTGCAGCAGTCGGGACTTCTAATGCCTTTACTTCCCTTGTATTGCACCTTCAGCTCTGATACCACTATTGGAGACCTTTTAATCTCCGAATGCTTGATCTATACTGATCTAAGATCACATCTATATCAATTGTAGACCAATCTTTACAAAATGTTAATTTGATTTACCAAAACAACCATGAACAATTCTCTGAGTGAGAATTTTTCTTCTTCAAGAAGTCTGCTTCAAAGATTGACTTCCTTACCTGCACATATTTTCAGATTTCTTCAATCTAATAATATACATACCTTCAAGCTACCTTTATGCAATCATATTAACCATTGATCCTTCAAAAGAATCATTAAAACTTTGATTTGATCCTTAAGATCAAAGGTATGTCAAAAACTGTCTTTCAGGAATGGCGACTTTGACATGGTCAACTTCTTAAGTTGATTTCTCACAGCACAAATCCCGTTTTGCTAAATGCTTTTAGCCATAGCTTCCTTACCTTCTAACTTAGATTTTGAATGCTCAGTCATTCAAAACTTTACACTATGCACTGAGATCTAAGTAAAACATTGACACGGAAAAGTGCGCTACTCTGAGAAGTCTTTCTGCAGATTCTACATACAAATGTTCCTATTGATCATTCTCACAGTAGGAAAGAAACTAGATCATAAAATTCTGAACATAGCTTCATTAGCTTTCAGATTAGATGTGTACAAAAGGATTTCTGATCCACATGATCAGACTGAGAAAACTCAGAGAAAAACCCGTCGCTAATTTCCTGAGTAAAACTCTCTACACATCTCACTAAGACACTTGTCTTCAAAAATGACTCTCACATATTTCTTTACATCATTGACTTATATACATATAGTTTTAGACTTATCCCGCGTCTATTACATTACTCCTTATCATCCTAAGGATTATCTATACTCAGATTACAAGAATTTCCACCTATAGTGTACATATGTATACATACTTCACTTCTGAGATCTCTTCACTCTCTTGAGTGTTTTCTTCCACTTCAATCTGATCATAAGCTTGATTCAGGATCTTTATAATCATCAATTTGTGATTGGT
>CM035410.1:176271273-176281273 GCA_020310875.1 Ceratopteris richardii
CCATCCGAGTGGTGCCTACTATCTCCCATGTACACTTCACTTTCCAAACTATCACTCCCGTAACAAACAACATCATCCAAATGACCTAAGTCCATATGATGTATTCTCCTTGGAGCAATAGCATGTAAAGCAAGTGTAAAAGTGCCAAACTTATAAGCTTGACCGTACCATAATGGAGATAGTAAACCATATAATCCTCTAAAATATAGAACAAAGTCCCATAAAAACTGACTTCAAACCCATCTAAAACTAAATGATAGATGGCCCTCATAACACTCTAGGTCTTCCTAACCTTGAGTGTGCTCACAAGTAATAGTTTCCTCTAAACTACCTTGTGAGTATGCAATTCCATCATCTAGCTCATATATAAGAATTTCTTGATAGTAAAATGCAATCTCTACATTTCACCGACCAAGAAGCCTGTGGTATGTCATCCTTTACCATTGGACTTAGTTCTATTGGAAGAGCATCTATTGGCACTAGTGCAAACTCTAAAATATTCTCTTCCCTGTAGTTTGCCATATGAATGCAAAAAGCATTCCCTTTGAGATTTAGATAATCCCTAAGTACCCATCCTCCTAACTGATGCTCACACATCATCCTCATGATGAAGCATCAATTGGGAGTTTTGTACCCCAATAGGTTAGATACATCCCTATCTCCTATAAACTCTTAGGAGAGAAGTCATAACTATATTCTCAGTCTCACTAATGTCAATAACTAGATCATCTCATCTAGTCAAGGATCGTTACTAGAAATACCATAACTACTTCTCTCTAAAGTCTACAGGTGAGACTCAATCTAACCATCATGATTAACTGATCTCCCTCTTGTCTTTGATAGAAGAGTGCCACTTCTATCTAGACAGTCTAAAAGTGAGAAAGTGAAACTCTCTCTCTCTCTCTATTCAATCTCTTGTAAGGAAAAGAGCTCTAGTAGTGGAATGTACTCCACTTTCCCTTTCCCTTTGGAGGAGATTCCGTTGAATCCATTTTCTCTACTCATCCATAGCTGAGAACATGCATATAAGTTCTCCATACTTTTCCTTCCAAAATAGTGGAGGATCATACTCCCATATGAAGGAAAATTACATTGAAAAGTAGAGGAAATGAATTCCTTCTTAAATAAAGAGTAAGAGATGTTTCCTAAACACAGGAAAACATACTCTATTCTTCTCCTATGAAGAAATCATGTTTTCCTTTCCTTCTTTCTCTCTCAAAGAGTAGGAGCTAAAGTGAGACCACTGAACTAAAGTGAGATCTCTCATGGATCTGTGAGCTGATTCCCACTTTCTCCTTTCCTTAAAAGAGAAACTCATGAATTTATTCAGCCCTCTCTTCCATAAGTAATGCATAATCCCTCATTATATATATTCCTATGAAGATGGAGAATAGATCTCCCCTAACTAATGAAGGTGTATGTAGTGAAGAGTGGAGAAAATAAATTCCTAATAAGGGTCAAAGCCCTCTACTAAAATGGTAAGCAATGATGTGAGATGTTGGGAAAGATGGATGGATGCTCCAAGAGACTGAGTAGGTAGTGCTAAACCTGCTTTGTACCAGCCTTCTTTTGCTTCAGAGTTGATAACTAGACCTCCTTAGCTTTCCAATGACACCATAAAATGTCCTATGTACTTTGGAAATGATGTGTGTAATGATTGAATCAAAACAGATAACTTTGGAAGTCACAAACTCAAGAAAACCTTCTATTTATGTCTTGACACCTGCTGGGTATTTTGTTCAGTATAACCAGCAGAGTAGGAATTGGAAAAATTCATTTTAGGGGTATCTAATTAGCTTAGTAAGCTACCTATTCCAAGTGGAATGATGTAAAATGATAAACTATGCTAAGAGAAATCAATTTAGCAAGTTAAGCTATACCCCCGACTTTTTAGGACTGTAGCAAAAAATGACCAGAGATCACCTCGACGCAGATTTCTCCGAAATGGCTAAATATAATATCTTCAAACATTTACATCAAGCTGAATCCAACAAGCTTTGAATCACTGAATTTGGTGAAGAATTAACTGAGATATGCCCTTGACAAGTTGACAGACTTTTGAGTAGACTAACAGAGAACTCAGAGATGGACAATGTGAATGTATGTATTAATGAACATTGGTATACAACCTCATTGGCATGAATATCATTGCCAAATGGTGTAGAGAGGTGTGGGCTAGAGTGTAGACCTCACACACACTCAAAAATCAGTAATGCTAGGCTCGGGAGTGCTCTCTCTTACCCGCGACTTTTCATGTCCATTTTTATAAGGAATAAGTAAAAATTTGAATTCAAATTCAAACTTTTGGCTCCCTATGATCAAGCTTCTAAATGCTTGGAGATATTCTTTCAATCAAATAACTAATTTTTCCACGAATCCTTTTGGTAGGTGATTGCAAGAGATTCCAAGTCAATTTGACTTTTACAATGAGATAAAGTGGTAATTAACCACTAGCAATGGTTCCCATGCTTCTTCACATACGTAAGATCTTCAAGATATCTTTCAAGTCAAATGTGTAGGCTTGTGATTTACACTAACAGCTCCCCATCAAGCCAAACATTTTGGCTTAAATCTTCATCTTCAATCTTCAAGTATATCCTGCAATCCAATCATGGATTTGAACCTGCAAAGTTTGGGTCCATCCAAAGCGTTAGTCAACAAATCTACACATTGCATGTTGGTTGATACATAGGTTAGTTGAATATCTTTGCTTATCAACGTCTCTCTCACATAATGGTAATGGACCTCTATGTGTTTGGTCCTAGCATGATAAATAGGATTAGCTGCAAGGTGAAGAGAACTTGTATTATCTCCAAAGATTATTGGAGACCTAGTGAATAAACCCAATTCTATATACAAAAGCTTAATCCATATTGCTTCTTGTGTGGCATTAGCCAATCCTCTATACTCAGCCTCTGTAGAAGACAAAGCAACAGTAGGTTGCTTCTTTGAAGACCATGAAATTGGTTTGTCACTTGCAAAAGAAATATATCCAGAAGTGCTCCTCCTATCATCCTTGCATCCTGCCCAATCTGCATGTGAATAAATTTTGATATCAATATCTGAAGTGTAAGGGAAATACAAACCATGATTCTGTGTACCCTTGAGATACTTCAGGATTCTCTTGGCAGCCTCTAAGTGAGGTATCCTTGGCTTGTGCATAAATTGACTTAGCACACTAACTCCATATGCAATATCTATCCTTGTTAAGGTAGCATAGTTCAAACTACCCACCATACTTTGATATCCTGTAATGTTTTTGACTTCATCACCTTCATGGGCACTTAGCTTTAGGTTTACCTCCATTGGAGTGCTTGCTACTTTGGCATCCTGCAAGTGAAACTTCTTCAACATGTCCTGTATATACTTTTTCTGAGTAATATATATCCCTGAATTAGTGTAGACTAATTCAAGTCCCAAAACATATTTCAATAGACCAAGATCATTGATCTTGAAATCCTTCATCATTTGACTTTTAATATATCTGATTCCATTGACATCATTACCTGTAATGATGATGTCATCAACATAAACATAAAGGTATATTACCTCTGAATTACTTCTCTTAATGAACAGAGAAGTATCTCCCTTGCTCACGACAAATCCTTGGTCTTGGAGGTATGTAGTTAACCTGTAATTCCATGCCCTAGGTGCCTACTTCAATCCATATAATGTTGGTGCAGACCAATCACCAATTGAAGATTTGAAGGACAAAGGATGGAGATGAGATCAAGTTTTGAAGCAAAGAAGATGGATACATTCACAGAGTGAAAGACATGTACACATATGTACATTAGTTAAGACATAGGTTACTTATACTTATGCTTTGATATAAATCTGTACATAATTGCCTATAAATACTTTTGAAAATGTCGGGGCAAAGAGAGAAGACAAGGAGAGACAATAGGAGATCATGAGATTAGTGTATTGAGTAGTAGAAAATGTCATTAGACATGTGTGAAGTGAGTTGAACTCTCCATCCTCACTCAGTTGTAAATTTCTGAGAAATAGAAGAAAATTGCGCCCGATGTTTCTGTGTTTTCTCCCTGTGTGATAGATCTTTTGTGAATTCCTTTTGGAGATATCTAAGTCCATAGTTAATCAATCTATGGCTAGAGTTTGAGAGTCTAATTGAGATCAGGCTAAGAGGATTGTGTGTAGGAACATTTACATGTGAGAAAGTTCTCACTGGTTCTTGAAACAGGCGCAAATTTCGATCTTAATGATTTGATCATTTCTCACTCCACAGTTTAAAGTTTTGTGCAAGTAAGCACTTAATCTTTAAGTTGGAAGGTAAGCTACTCGTGGCTAGAAGCATTTTCTTAAACGGGTTCTATACTGTGAGAATTAAAGTTAAGAAGTTAGGGGTGTCCAAATCGACTTCTCAGAAGTGCAGATTTAGACATAGCTGACTTGGTAAGTAGATTTCTCAAGATCTACTGAACCTTTTGAAGTAATTCGACTTGGAGAAGGTGCGCAATCCTTAGGCGACACCTTGTGCAAAGTTTTATCAAAAACTTTACACATTTACTCAGTCAATGAGCAAGATCTATGCAGCAGACTTTCTGAGAAAATTCCTTCTTCACAGTTTAGTCAAGGAATTGATATTTGGTCATTGATAGCTTAAATTGGTGAAGGTTTTGACTTACTCTTGATATAGAGGTGTTCTAAATTCAAGAGTACGTTGTTCTTTTGGAGATTAACACTCTCCAACAGTGGTATCAGAGCAGCAGACATCAAAATCAAGGAAAGGAGGATCCCGACTGCTGCAGATTCAAGAAATTCAATAACTGAAGAACTAAAAGGTGAAAGCTTGAAGGCAAAGATTGAGGAGGAGACCATACGACATCAAGAAAGACAAAAGGACTCTAATTTGAAGTAAGGGTACATATATTATTCATAAAGCTTGAAGATTTCAATACACAGGTGGACACAAGATGGGAGATTCTTTATAGATAGAGAAATTGGATAGGGAAAACTATCCTACATGGTCAATGAGGATGGAACCTCATCTTATGAGCAAAGATTTAATAGCTTACATCACAGGAGAAGAAGAGAAGCCACAGTTCAGAGATCCTAGTGTTCCAACTAGGGAAGAGTTAGCAGATTTGAAAAATTGGATGAAGAAAGATGCTCAAGCTAGGAGCATTATATATATGGCAGTCAATGATTACTTGTTACCTCATATTCGAGGTCTTGAAAGTGCAACTGATATTTGGAATGCTTTGGAGGAGCATTTCCAGAATACTACTAAGTCAAGGAAGGCATCCTTATGGGCAGAGTTTACCACTTTTAAGAAGAAGGGTTCTCAATCCATTTCAGACTATGTGACAAGAATGAAAGATATTGTAGATGCTTTAGGAGCTGTTGATGAAGACATTGAGAAGGATAAATTGGTAAGGCAAATCCTTACAGGTTTAAGAGGTGATGACAAATGGAAGCCATTCATTTTGTCTACAGAATTATCACTTGACCATTTCACTCCTGATTTAAATCAGTTGCTAGGCCATATGCTAACATTTGAGCAGGATGTTAAAGGAGATGGTGACAAAAGTACAGGTCATGCAATGTACTCAAAGGACAAGAAGAAAGCTAACAAAGGAAAGCAACAAGCAGGTGAAGATGAAGGTACAACTAGTCAAGCCAACTTCCTAAGAGGTAGAGGATGTGGCAAAGGTAGAGGAAGAGGCAGAAACAACAAAGATGGAGGCAAAGCTTGTTGGATTTGTGGTAAGAAAAATCACTTAGCTAATGATTGTTGGCATAATAATCAGAGTAATGGTGGATATAATCAGAACTATAATACAAGAGGAAGAGGTGGCAGAAATCAAAGAGGTAATTTCAGAGGCAGAGGTAGTAGGGGCTACTTTGGAAGAAATGCAGGTAGAGGTTTCCAAAGTCAACAATATAACAACACCTACTATAATTATGCTTCAGATCAAAAGGAAGATTCAACATTGATAATGAATGCAACTTGTGAAAGGCAGAATGAAGATCAAAGAGTCTTTTACATTGATTCAGGGTGTAGCAATCACCTGAGTGGTAATATAGCCTTGATGACTGATTTGGAGAATAAGGTATCTAATCATGTTGTTCAAACAGGTGACAACACAAAGCACAATGTGAAGTCAATTGGATCACTGAAGGCCAAGGATGGTAGCACCTTATTGAGTAAGGTCTTGTATGTTCATACAATTCCTAAGAATTTGATAAGTGTAGGACAAATTGTGGAAAAAGGTTATGAAGTAAGGTTCACTAATGAAGGAGTGTTTGTGGAAGACCCTAGCAATGGGTATAAACAAATTGTTTCAGGGAAGAAAGAAGGAAGATTGTTCACATTGAAGATTCAAGGTAATATTGGTCATGCCATGTTCACATATGGAGGACATAAGATCTCTGAGTTAGATCTTTGGCACAAGAGGCTTGGACATTTCAATGAAAGAGGTATTAAAGACATGATTAACAATGGTTCAGTGCTTGGTTTGCCTAATGTTGCAGGTCAACATATGACACACAGATGTGAGGCATGTCAATTAGGTAAGGCTCATAAGCTTTCCTACTCCAAGCATGGTTTTATGTACTCAGAGAGGCTTGAGTTGGTACATACAGATGTGTGGGGACCATCAAAGGATTTCAGTATAAATGGGTCAAGATATTATGTGATTTACGTTGATGATGCTACTAGATGGATCACTATTTATGTGATCAAAGATAAGTCAGAAGTGTTTAATACATTTAAACACTATCATGCATATGCAGAAAGAATTACAGGACATAAGTTGAAAAGACTAAGGTCAGATGGAGGGGGAGAGTATTTCTCTAATGAATTTAGTAATTACTTGTGGGATGCAGGTATAAAAAGGGAAGTTACTTGCAGGTACTCTCCTCAACAAAATGGTGTAGCAGAAAGGAGAAATAGAACTCTTGTTGAGTTTGCAAGGTCCATGATGAAGGAGAAAAATTGTCCTAATTATTTGTGGGCTGAGGCTGTAAATACAGCTACTTATTTGGTCAATAGGTTACCATGTAAAGCTTTGCAGGGAATGACACCTTATGAGGCATGGTGGGGTAAGAGACCTACACTAGACCATTGCAAAGTATTTGGATGTTTGGCCTATGCATATGTGCCATCACAATTAAGGCACAAATTGGAACCTAAAGCTGAAAAATATGTGTTTATTGGCTATGATGATAAGCAGATGGGATACAGGTTGTGGAATCCATCCACAAAACATTTTCTTGTATCAAAAGATGTTACATTTGATGAGCAAGGTACTTGGTATGCAGGTACTATCAATATTAATACAGATGATGAAGAGGTTGTGAGCCAAAGGAAAGGTAAGTCAAAGGTTCAAATAATTGATGAAGAAGAGAATAATGAAGTGCAGGTTGAAGTGGAAGAAACACCTAGGTTTGATCCTGAATATGAAGAACCAGAAACCTCAAGAAGTGGAGAACTTAGGAGGTCTACAAGGAACAAATGGCAACCTACAAGGTATAGCTATGATACTTCATTTCTGGCTACCAAAGATTATGCTTACATGATTAAAACAGATGAAGACCCTTCTACATATGAAGAGGCAAAAGGTAAAGAAAATTGGGAGAAAGCTATGCAGGAAGAATATGATGCATTATTGGAGAATCAAACATGGGATTTGGTTCCAAAACCAAATAGCCAGAAGATCATTGGATGTAAATGGGTTTATAAGACAAAAAGATTTGCAGATGGAAGTGTGTCTAGGTACAAAGCTAGACTTGTTGTCAAAGGGTTTGCTCAGACATATGGTGTTGACTATGATGAGACTTATAGTCCTGTGGCAAAGATGACAACCATCAGGACACTTATAGCAATTGCTGCATGTAAAGGTTGGAAATTGTGTCAATTAGATGTGAAAAATGCTTTTTTGAATGGTTATATTTCAGATGATGTATTCTTGAAGCAGGCCCCAAGGGCATGGAATTATAGACTTGTAAAGTTCTTGAAAGAACTTGGATTTCAGGTGTCTAAAGCAGGAAAGCAAGTGATGATGGGTTTATTTACATGTGCATATATGTTGATGATATAATCCTTACAGGTACAAATGAGGAAGGAATACAAAGACTAAAGAAGCAAATGGAAAAGGAGTTCAAAATAAGTGACTTGGGAGACTTGTCATACTTCTTGGGCATGGAGATTACATATACTCAACATGGAGTATTTGTGACCCAAGAAAGGTATTTGAAGAACTTGTTAATCAAGTTTAAAATGGATGATTGCAGGGTAGCACCTACACCAATGGAGGTGAATCACAAATTGAGTAAATTTGGAGGTGAAGAATTCAAGGACATGAGACAATATCAAAGTTTGGTTGGTAGTCTTATCTATGCTACTTTAACTAGACCTTATTTATCATATGCAGTAGGGGTTTTGTCTCAATTCATGCATTGTCCTAGGAAAGAGCATTGGATTGCAGGTCAAAGAGTGTTGAGATACATTAAAGGTACACTCAAAGAAGGTTTGTATTATGGGTTCACATCAGATACAAACATCAAGATCTATAGTGATGCAGATTGGGCAGATAATCCAGATGATAGAAGATCAACTTATGGATACATGTGTTATGTGGGAGATAAGTTAATCTCCTGGTGCTCAAAGAAGCAACATACAGTTGCTTTGTCATCTACAGAAGCAGAGTACAAAGGCATGGTTGAAGCTGCAAAAGAAGTGATATGGCTTAAGACTCTAATGAAGAGTTTTGACACTATACAGAACATACCTATCATTTATCGTGATAACATGAGTTCATTATATCTAGCTGCTAATCCTGTTTTTCATGCCAAGACTAAACACATTGAGATACAGTATCACTTTCTAAGAGAGAAGGTGATGGATAAGGAGATTGAATTCATACATACTTCAACAAAAGATCAGATAGCTGATATGCTTACAAAGAGCTTGGATGGACCAAAGCTACAGAAATTTAAAGACATGGCAGGTATAAAGAAGATAAGAGAAACCTCAATTGATGATTGAGGGGGAGCTGTTGGTGCAGACCAATCACCAATTGAAGATTTGAAGGACAAAGGATGGAGATGAGATCAAGTTTTGAACCAAAGAAGATGGATACATTCACAGAGTGAAAGACATGTACACATATGTACATTAGTTAAGACATAGGTTACTTATACTTATGCTTTGATATAAATCTGTACATAATTGCCTATAAATACTTTTGAAAATGTCGGGGCAAAGAGAGAAGACAAGGAGAGACAATAGGAGATCATGAGATTAGTGTATTGAGTAGTAGAAAATGTCATTAGACATGTGTGAAGTGAGTTGAACTCTCCATCCTCACTCAGTTGTAAATTTCTGAGAAATAGAAGAAAATTGCGCCTCATGTTTCTGTGTTTTCTCCCTGTGTGATAGATCTTTTGTGAATTCCTTTTGGAGATATCTAAGTCCATAGTTAATCAATCTATGGCTAGAGTTTGAGAGTCTAATTGTGATCAGGCTAAGAGGATTGTGTGTAGGAACATTTACATGTGAGAAAGTTCTCACTGGTTCCTGAAATAGGCGCAAATTTTGATCTTAATGATTTGATCATTTCTCACTCCACAGTTTAAATTTTTGTGCAAGTAAGCACTTAATCTTTAAGTTGGAAGGTAAGCTACTCGTGGCTAGAAGCATTTGCTTAAACGGGTTCTATACTGTGAGAATTAAAGTTAAGAAGTTAGGGGTGTCCAAATCGACTTCTCAGAAGTGCAGATTTAGACATAGCTGACTTGGTAAGTAGATTTCTCAAGATCTACTGAACCTTTTGAAGTAATTCGACTTGGAGAAGGTGCGCAATCCTTAGGCGACACCTTGTGCAAAGTTTTATCAAAAACTTTACACATTTACTCAGTCAATGAGCAAGATCTATACAGTAGACTTTCTGAGAAAATTCCTTCTTCATAGTTTAGTCAAGGAATTGATATTTGGTCATTGATAGCTTAAATTGGTGAAGGTTTTGACTTACTC
>CM035410.1:176308773-176311273 GCA_020310875.1 Ceratopteris richardii
TCAGATGGAGGGGGAGAGTATTTCTCTAAAGAGTTTGATTATTATTTGTGGAATCCAGGTATAAAGAGAGAAGTAACTTGCAGGTACTCTCCTCAACAAAATGGAGTTGCAGAGAGAAGAAATAGAACTCTTGTAGAGTTTGCAAGAGCAATGATGAAGGAAAAGAATTGTCCAAATTACTTATGGGCAGAAGCTATCAACACTGCAACATATCTTGTGAATAGGTTACCTTGTAAAGCATTGGAAGGAAGAACTCCTTATGAAGCATGGTGGGGTAAGAAACCTACCCTTGATCATTGTAAGGTGTTTGTATGTTTAGCATATGCTTATGTTTCTTCACAATTGAGACATAAACTAGAACCCAAAGCAGAGAAGTATGTGTTTATTGGGTATGATGATAGACAGATGGGTTACAAATTGTGGAGTCCATCTACAAAGCAATTTCTTGTTACCAAAGATGTTACATTTGATGAGCAAAGCACATGGTATACAGGGTCAACAAATGATTATGCAGATGACAAAGAAATACAAAGAAAAGGGAAGACAAAAATAAGTATGTATGAAGAAGATATTCATGATGTTGATTGTAAAAGTAAATTGCAGAATAATATTGAAGATGGGCCAAGATTTGATCCAGAATCAAATGTGGCTGAGACTTCAAGAAGTGCAGAGGTTAGAAGATCCTCAAGGGAAAGAAAAGAGCCTATCAGGTATAGTTATGCTACATCTTTTCTAACAACAAAAGATTATGCTTATATTGTGAAGATAGAAGAGGATCCAATCACATATGAAGAAGCTAAAGGTAAACAGAATTGGGAGAAGGCAATGCAAGAAGAGTATGATGCTTTATTTGAAAATGAAACATGGGAATTGGTGCCAAGACCAAAGAATCAGAAAGTCATTGGATGTAAGTGGGTGTATAAAACAAAAAGATTTGCAGATGGTAAGGTGTCTAGATACAAGCCTAGACTTGTGGCCAAAGGTTATGCCCAAACTTATGGGGTAGATTATGATGAAACCTTTAGTCCTGTTGCTAAGATGTCTACAATTAGATCATTGATTGCTATTGCAGCTTGTAAAGGATGGAAGTTATCACAATTAGATGTGAAGAATGCAATTCTGAATGGATACATTACAGATGAAGTGTACATGGAGCAACCAAAAGGCTTTATGGACTCAATTAGATCAGATTATGTGTGTAAGCTTAAGAGACCTTTGTATGGGTTGAAGCAGGCCCCAAGAGCAGGGAATTACAGGCTTGTTAAGTTCTTGAATGAATGTGGATTTCAAGCATCAAAGGCAGATAGTAGCTTGCTAGTGAAGGCAAGTGAAAATGGATACATATACATGTGTATTTATGTTGATGGCATTATTGTCACAGGTACAGATGCTCAAGGAATCAATGAGCTTAAGAAACAAATAGAGAAGGAATTTAAGATAAGTGATTTGGGAAACTTATCTTATTTTCTAGGAATGCAGATTGTGTATACTCAACATGGAGTGTATGTTACACAAGAGATGTACTTGAAGAATCTTTTGGTCAAATTCAACATGGAGAATTGCAAGCCTTCAAGCACACCATTGGAGGTAAATCATAAGTTAAGCAGGTATGGAGGTGAAGAATTCAATGACATGAAGAAATATTAGAGTTTGGTAGGTAGTTTAATCTATGCTACCTTGACAAGGCCAGATTTATCATATGCAGTAGGTGTGTTATCACAATTTATGCATTGTCCAAAGAAGACTCATTGGATTGCAGCTCAAAGGGTACTCAGATATATCAAAGGAACCCTAAATGAAGGCTTGTATTATGTATTTACTTCTGATACAAGAATCAAAGTGTTTAGTGATGCAGATTGGATAGGTGATTCAGATGATAGAAGGTCTACTCATGGGTATCTCTGTTATATTGGAGATAAGTTAGTTTCTTGGTGCTCAAAGAAGCAACATACAGTTGCTTTGTCATCCACAAAAGCTAAGTATAAAGGAATGGTAGAGTCTGCAAAGGAAGTAATATGGTTAAAGATCTGGTTGAAGAGTTTTGGAACTGATCAAAGTACTCCAATTATTTTTGGAGACAATATGAGTTCATTATATTTGGTAGCTAACCCTGTTTTTCATGCCAGGACCAAGCATATAGAGATTCAGTATCATTTCTTGAGAGAGAAGGTACTTGATAAAGAGATTGAAGTTATGTATACTCCAACAAAAGAACAAGTTGCAAATATGATGACAAAAAGCTTGGATGGACCTAAGCTACAAAGATTCAAAGAGATGGCAGGAGTGAAGAAGAATGGATTAATCACAATTAGTGATTGAGGGGGAGCTGTTGGAACAAACCAATCACAAATTGGTGATTATAAAGAACTTGAAGGAAGTCAATGATCAGTTTGAAGTGAAAGAAGTTACTTGAGAAAGTGAAGAAGATTTCAGAATGATAGCTTGTATACATATGTACATTGAAGTTGGAAATTCTTGTAATCTGAGTAGAAATAATCCT